>JAWWEU010000111.1:114421302-114456657 GCA_035583155.1 Acropternis orthonyx
GGGGGGGGGGGGGGGGGGGCGGGCCTGGGAGGGAATTCTCAGAGAATCTGTGGCTGCTCCATCCCTGGGAGTTTCCAAGGCCAGATTGGATGGGGCTTGGAGCAACCTGGGATAGTGGAAGGTGTCCCTGCCCATGGCAGGGGGTGGAAATAGATGATTTTTATGTGTAAAAGAGATTTTCTTCTCTGAACATCCTAAATACACTCCCCTTAAAACTTGAAAAAGATGTGGGTTTAACTGAGTCAACTAAAAATAACCAAAGCAAAGGAGAAAGGAGCAGCCACAATGGAAACACATGACCCTCAGTGAACCAGAGGGAGCTGCTTGCTCAGGGAAAGGTCAGGATTAAATACTACACCGCAAAAAGTCCTGGGGGTTGGGAGCCTGGATTCACTGGAGATGAGCTCTCAGCCTTTGATGACACTTCTGCAGTGGCCACAGCCCAGCAGAGCACAGACCTCCATGGTCCTGCAGCAGGAGGTATCTCAGGGTGCTTGAGGCAGCAGGAAGAGGGAACAGACTTTGTCCTCCTTGATATGGTGGGTAATTCGATCTACTTTTTGACCCTGTGAGTAAATGGCAATAAAGGTCAACTGGAAAAGATACCAGTTCTCCTTTGCAAGGATAAAAAGGAGAGAAGGTTTTTCAGAAACCTGGGGAGAAAGTGAAAAATTTGAAGACTGGGGAAAACGTTGAACTAGGAAGGAAAGGGATGTTGGGCAAGGCCAAAGGACAGGAGATCCTGGAAAGCAAAAGGGCCAGGAATTAACATGGGGGAGGAAACAAACAGCAAATAAAGGCTGAAATAAACTTTGGAGGGAGGAATGAAGAAAGAAAGACAGAAGACCTGATTTATCAGCTCAGTGGAGAGCTGTAAGATGGGCTTTGCCGGACCTTGTCAGCACAGTGTGGTGTGAGAACAGATACTCATCTCAGGGATCCAAGGGGACAGTGGCTTTAAGCTGAAAAAGGGTGGATTTAGGTTGGATATTGGGAAGGATTGTTGGCTGGGAGGGTGAGGAGGGGCTGGCACAGGTTGCCCAGGGAAGCTGTGGCTGCCCCATCCCTGGAAGTGTCCAAGGCCAGGTTGGTCGGGGCTTGGAGCAACCTGGGATAGTGGGAGGTGTCCCTGCCCATGGCAGGGGATTGGACTGAAAGATCCTTAAGGTCCCTCCCAACCCAAACAGGTCTATCACTCTATGTCTCCATGATGAAACAAATAAAAAAGAGATCATTCTGCAGTTTCTGGAAGTCAATAAAGAAGAAACAAATCTTGATGAAAAAAGATCACAAGTTCAAAACAGATATGGAAAAGTTACTTGCTAAAGCGTCCTCTGATTCTTCTTTCCAGGAAGTAGTGAGTTGTTTTCCCAAAAGCCAGGAGCTCTGTTTGATGGAGTGACACACCTCAAACAGAAAGTAATGCACGGAATTCTCTGACACTTCAGTGGGGAACAGAAAGGCTGAAATGAAAGAAACTCGTGGGACAGATTTTTATCTCAATTGCATTACTGGAAATCCAAAGTAATTCCATGGATTCTAACAGTGCTGCTCTGGATTTGCAGCTGCTTTGGGTTCTGCAAGACAATCTTCAGAGTTATTCAAGCAAATGTTGCCATCAGCTACAGAACAACTTCATCAGGGCATGCCAAGTGTCAATAGATGCTGTAGCCCACCTGGTCACCACACTACATGGAAATAGAGTGCTAAAGTGGACACTCCTGTGTCCATATTTAGACACCTGAGCAGCTTATTTTATAAATGTTGTTTCCATGTAAGGGCTCTGTGGAGCTCAGAACTTCCCGAAGTGTCATTTTGTTCAGATACATTTTTGGCTTCGTGTTTGGGAGTTGGATGAACAATGGGAAAAGTGTTCCATGATTACTTACTTGAATCCTGACTTTTGTCACCGGGAAAACTCGAGGTCTGAGCAGTTTTTGGATGCCACAGCTTTGCACTAAGGAGGAGCAAAGTGCTTGGATAGCAGCAGTGATGCTCCCACGCTCATTAAAAATGTCTGTGTAACTTCAAAAAGGCTTTTTGCCTTTTTAATTTCTGTGGAAGCCACAGACCAGCCCAACCCCTCTCACCCTGCCCAGATCAATACACAGAGTCCCACTGCAAGCTTTATCCTTCACTTGGACATGGATGGATGCAAAGGGCAGAGCAGAATTAAAACACAACATTTTCACACATCTTGAGATTCAACACATCTGGAGATATTTCTGTTTTGTTTCCTGGAAATTTTTGATTAAGTCAATTTTAAGGACTACATTTAACCCAGAGAGAACAAGACCCGACACAGAACAGCAACTGCTAATGATCATCTTTCCCTTGCCTTGACCTTCCCCTACACTGTTTCATCATGTCCTCCCTACAAGAGTTAAACTCCTTGAGAGCTTCCTGGAGAGAAGGAACTCCATTCTGTTCCCTGTAATTCACTGTGTACACTTCAACCATCATTATTAATATCATTATCAAATTTATGCACCTGACATTTACCATGCTTGTGACACTTTTGGAGTGCTGGAACAGATGCATAATCAAGATCAAGAAATTCAAAAGCCTTAACCAGGAGCCCTTCAGAACGATCCCAGATGCCACTGAGCCACGTGAGAGCACATTTGCAGGCTGATGTAAAGGAATTTGTTCTCTGTGTTCTCTGCAGGCTCCACTATGTTTCTTTAGCACTGCTATGACCCAGGACCCACAGGAGGCCAGCTCAAATAGGGTAGGACACCTCAAACAACACCAGACTCCTGCAGGCAAGTCAAATCAGACCTTTAAATCTTCATTTTCTGGATCAGCATGGAGATCTGCCCCGAAGATTGAGAATTCATCTGCCTAAGTAGATGAAAATTTGATGTCTACACAAATGGAGCATGTTTTTACATCACTGGGAAGCTGAGCAGAGCAGGCCACGCAAAGCAGGAAATGTTTTATTTACAACCCACTCTTGGAGTCAAATCCATTTGATATTTACATTAGTTTATTGTAGGGCAATTTCTAACATCAGTTTAAATGTCCAATATAAGCTTCATATCCACAGTGCAATAAAGCAAATGGCTTCTTTGCTGACCTTCACGACCTCCCAGATGAAAAAATGATTGCAAAATAGAAAATATGGTTTCATCATGTTGTTCCTAGTTGTAATTTCAAATGCATGATTAGCTGTATTTGCATCAGTCACAGGGCCAAGCGAAATGCCTGGCCTTTATCAAGTGAGCACAAGATATGCAGAATTGAAAGCTATAAAAAAATCTTGCCTTGCTCAGCAGTGACAAAAGCACAATAAGAGGAGCTGCTGCTGCTGCTGCTGCTGCTGCATCCAGGGAACAGAAATGACATGCAATTGGCTGAACTCCGTGCAGGATGGTGGCACTTCCCTGCCTCAGGGAATGCCCTGTCCCAGGAAATGTTCCAGGCCAGGTTGGAACAACCTGGAACAGTGAAAGGTGTCCCTGCCCACAGCATGGGGTGGAATGAGATGAGCTTTAAGGTCCTTTCCAACCCAAACAACTCTGGGATTCTGTGATAAATTCACCAAAGAAAGCACAAATGGGTTGTTAATCAATGTTGACAAGAGGGCAGGTCATCTCCCAAACATATTTATTCCAAGAAACTCAGGGAAGTCAACAACAATATTCCAGAATCACAGAACCATTTAGGTTGGAAAAGACCTCTGAGATCATTGAGTCCAACCAGTGATTGATCTCCACCTTGTCACCCAGCCCAGAGCACTGAGTGCCATATTCAGTCTTTCCTAAAAATCCCCCATAGGGGGGATAGGGACTCCACCCTCTATGGGCAGTCCATTCCAATATCTAATCATCCTTTCTGTGAAGGAATTCTTCTGATGTCCAACCTAAACCTCCACCGGTGCAGCTTAAGACTGTGTCCTCTCCTCCTGTCCCTTGTTCCCTGGGAGTAGAGCCTGACCCCACCCTGGCTCCCCTCTCCTGTCAGTTTGTTGGGCAGAGTGATGCAGTCACCCTTGAGCGTCCTCTTCTCCAGGATAAACACCCCCAGCTCCTTCAGCTGTTCCTCACAGGACACGAACTCCAGACCTTTGTCCAGCTCCATTCCCTGGACAGGCTTCAACCCCTCATGTCCTGCTTGACTCCCCAGGATTGGCGGTCTTCCAGCAGTGCCAGCACAGGGATGGGCACTGCCCTGGTTCTGCTGCCACACCAGGGCTGGTCCAAGCCAGGTGCCATTGACCTTCTTGGCCACCTGGGCACACCTGGCTCATGTTCAGCACTCCAAGGTCCTTTTCCAGCTTTCCAGCCACTTTTCCAGAGCACTGCAGAGGGTTGTTGAGGCCAAAATGTAGGACCTGGCACTTCACCTTGTTGCTCCTCACACCACTGGCTCCAGCCCACGGATCCAACCTGTCCAGGCCCCTCTGCAGAGCCTTCCTGTCCTCCAGCAGATAAACATTCCCCCCCAACTTGGTGTCATTTGCAAATTTGCTCAGGTTGGACTCGATCCCCTCATCCAGATCATCAATAAAGATATTAAATATTTAACACCAATCCCTGGGGGCACCACTCGTGACCAGATCCCAGTTGGATGCAGCCCCATTCCCCACCACTGGGCCCAGCCATTAGCCAGTTCCTAACCCAGCCAAGGTGCTCCTGTCCAAGCCAAGGGCTGCCAGCTTTTCCAGGAGTATCCCATGGGAGACTGTGTCAAAGGCTTTGTTGAAGTCCAGGTAGGCACATCCACAAGTTCATGCTTTTATCTTGTTGCCTCTGTCATCAGGAAATGTATTGGTGTCAGTTCTGAGTGATGTCCCTGCTGCGAGGGGACCACATTTTCTTGGAGTGACAAAGAAGTGGAATTTTCTGCCGTTTACAGTAACAAGAGAAGAGTTTACAACTGTTCACACAAAGCCTCCTCATCTGTAGCCAAATGCAGCTTTCTCAGAGAGGGATGAGCATTCAAAGGGGGTCTCTGTAGCACAGAGAAGTGATTGCAAAACAAAGAATGGCTCAGCTTATCAGATCAGCTTTGCTTGTCTTCCTAAGAGCCACCAACCATCAATCAGGAATCCAAGTCACTGCCATTCACATCAGAGTGAAGCAGAGATAATTTGATACATAAAGCTCTGAATTAGACAGGATTTCAAGAGGAATGAGCAGGTGTTATTTTTTCTATTGACTATTGTATTGCTTTAATAAAAACAATCTAATTTGAAAAGAGCTATTTAACTTTTCCCAGGCAAAAATCACATGAAAAACCACCTCCGAGGCAAAGCCTGTTCTAAACTCACACAGCACCTTAGATAAAAACAGATGAATGTTGTAAATTCACTCCACAAGGCATTCCTCCATGGAACTCACCACACAGAACTGTAGATCCCAGAGATCTGTGAAGAGTCTTTAGTCCAGCCACACAAATCCAATCCCAACCCCTTCCTCTCCTTGCAGGTTGTTGCTCCAAAGCTCATTCAACTGGCCAGGAAATACCAGTTTTTCAATCTCTTTTCTCTAATACGAAATATAAAGCTCCTGGTTTTGCAACTGAGGGTTTTGCTGGTTTGTTCCCACATCATTCCATAGGCTTCTGGAAGTCTCACGTTATCTGTTTAACTGCTGAGCTGCAGAGGCTGTTTCATCTGCTGCTGGCCAGTCCTAATTCCCTGTTTTCCTTATCCTGCAGAATAGCTCCATCCATCACCTTCACTCTGGAGCCAGGCTGGGAGAGCTGGGGGTGTCCAGTTGGAGAAGAGAAGGATCCAGGGAGACTTCAGAGCCTTTTCCACTGCCTAAAGGGGCTCCAGAAGAGCTGGAGAGAGACTTGGGACAAGGGATGAAGGGACAGGACACAGGGAATGGCTTCCCACTGCCAGAGGGCAGGGATAGATGGGATATTGGGAAGGAATTGTTGGCTGGGAGGGTGGGGAGGGGCTGGGCTGGAATTCCCAGAGAAGTTGTGGCTGCTCCATCCCTGGAATTGTCCAAGGCCAGATCGGATGGTGCTTGGAGCAACTTGGGCTAGTGGGAGGCATCCCTGCCCATGGCAGGGGGTGGAATGGGGTGATCTTTAAGGTCCCTTCCAGTGCAAACCATTCTGTGCTTCTATGGAGAGGAGGGACTCAGTACATTCTCGGAGCCTTAAAACCCAGTGTTAGTGCTTGACAAAACAAATGCAGGCTCTGATTCCGAAAAAACATAAATACAAACTTCTTCCCACCTTGATTTCATTCCTTGTATTACAATTGCCTCGATAATTCATTTGAAAACCAAATCCAGCCTTGCAACTGTCTTGAAAATTGAGTAACCCCAGGTTCAACTGTATTAAAAAACTTCAGCTCCAGGAAAAACTGATGGAACAGCTCATTCATGGTGATTTCACCAAGCCCTGGCCCTCATTTTGTGTATTTCTGATTACACTTCCATTGTGTTACCATTTACCAGCAACACTATTGTATTAGAATATGAATCAGCCCCGCTGACTCTGGCTGCATGTTCTCAGCTTCATCAACAGCCAGAGCCACACAGCTCAATGCACATTCCTTGCTGTGGCCACTCCTCAGCTGGCACAGCAGCTGCAGGAACCAGCAACAAGTTTCACAACTTAGAATAGATGCAACCTTGCAGGAGGCTTGGGCTCAGGGCTCATCCTGGGTCTCCATTCACAGGCTGGTAATAAATCTCCAGAATGCTGTCATTTAAGATGGAATCACAGAATCATTTTGGTTTGAAAAGCCTTCAAAGATCGAGTCCAACCAACCCCCAGCACTGCCAAGGCCACCACTGACCCACATCCCCAAGTGCCACATCCACAGAACTTTCAAATCCCTCCAGAGATGGGAATCCACCCCTGCCCTGAGCATCCTGTTCCAACAGCTGACCACCCTTCCAACTTGGTCCTCCCCTGGCACAGCCTGAGGCCGTTCCCTCCCCTCCTGTCCCTGTTCCCTGGGAGGGGACCTACTCCGGCTCCCCTCTCCTGTCAGGGAGTTGCAGAGAGCCAGAAGGTCCCCCCTGAGCCTCCTTTTCTCCAGGCTGATCCCCCCCAGCTCCCTCAGCTGCTCCTGCTGCTCCAGCCCCTTCCCAGCTCCGTTCCCTTCCCTGGACACGCTCCAGCCCCTCAATGTCTTTCCTGAATTGTGGGATCCCAAACAGCTCCCAGGATTGGAGGTCTGGCACTGAGATGTTGAACTTCACCTGTGGGTGGCACAGGGCTGAGAGGACCAACTGCAGCCACTGAAGAGCAAACCCTCTTGAAACCCCTTCTGCTCTTCGGTGCAAACTGTTTTGTTCTGCCCCTTCCAGCCCGTGCTGTTTGCTGAACACAGAACTGAACACACACACTCTGCCTTCCAGGGAGGAGGAGCCAGCACCTCGGACAGCCTGTCTTGGAGGCAGGAATTCCACATATCAGCCTTGGAGCTGGATGGTTTCTATGCCCAATCAAGGAAATCAAAATGTTTCCTTGAAATGACCACCCATCATTTTCTGGTTGAAGGCCCCTCTTGGTGCTGTTGCAGGTCCTCAGCTCACAAACTCCTCTAAGAGCACATGCACAATTATTCAGTTAACAAACAAAGAAATTGCATTTTGGTTTTATGCCTTTGCAGTGCCAAAAACCTCCAGAGTCCCCCCTACAACTTCAGTCATTGCACTCAATATCTGTGAGCCCTTTCCCACTTCGGTGCCTGCACCACTGATTCCCAAGGAAAACTCAAGCATTGGGTCATTCCCACGTGTTTTTATCCCTGGTTATCTGGCACGTGTCACTGCCAGGAGAGCTTGATATTTATTTCAAATTGCTGCAGTAATAAGGAAAGTGGTTGTATTAGATTTAGATTAAAATCATGTAATGCAAAACATTTAATATGAAAAGGGATTCCTGAACAAATTGTTTGCTCAGTGTGTTTCCCACACAGCCACTCCACTGCTCCTGCAGTACCTCCATAGATAATATTGGAGATATTGTTGTTAATAATACATAGGAATCACATATCCCCAAGGAATTTCAGTACATATTTGCCGTGTTTCCTTAGCTGGCAACACCGTCCCTTCCTTCCCCGCTTCAGTGCAAAAACAAACTCTACATGTGCTCACTTACAGTTGTGCCTAATTATATAAATGTACTAATTATACACACTTTTCAAATGGTGATAGACTTCAAAGTAGGTAAATTTTAAATGGTGCCATTAAGGAAATCTATTTGATGATGGAAATTTCTGTAATATCATATTGCAATCTCCTACCTCGCAATTTTGCTTTCATGTCAGTATTTATTTAATGACAAATAACAGCAGAGAATAAAAGAGATGGGAAAGCAAATTAAAGCTGTAAGATTTACAGGGTGATACTGGTCAGCAGATGCTAAGAGAAAGGAATAAAAGGAATTCGGAAAAGCAACGGATCTAAGGTAAATAATGAGAAAAACCACTCCTGAATGATAAATATGAACACTGAGCCTTCTGAAACCACTCTGCTAAATCACACAAACACCTGCAAGACTGACTTATCCCCCTGTGTTCAGCTACTCATGAGAAAACACACGCCGTTGAGCACTTCATTTACATGCACAGCTCTCACACTACTAAGAAAGACTTCCAACTTATTTACTTGCAGTCCAGAGCCTCTCTTTGCACACAAAATAAAACCACCTGCACAAAGGAACCAACCCAGAGATCGTCCCACCAACCATACACACACTGGGGAACCCGAAAGGGCTGCACAGGGTCTCAGCACATGAACCTCCTCTTTGGTCCTTCTGCCTGATGTATCCCCACTCTCCAAAAAGCAGCTCTTTATTTTTGACATCAAATATTCGCCAAATATTGGTTCTTTGACAAAACACTAGTGAAGTCATTGTATAATTAAACACACGAACAGTGAGATTCTTTAAGCACTATAAATAGTACTAAAATAATAATAGTCCACTGCCCTGATGCCAGGTGAGTGGGGATTTTCCATATAAATTATAAGAATTTCTATTTCTCTGCTGTAGAATCTGCATCTTGCACTGACAGGAGCACAGGAGAGCTCAGGCAGCAACCAAAATTCAGCAGCACTGCAGGACACTAATCTCCCTGCTTTAGTTAAATACCAGCTTCTGTGGCAGGGAGGAGACAGAATCCATCTTCCCTGAAAACCAGGGCTGCACAGAGAGGGAATTGGCTGATCTTCCCTCACACAAATCCTTGTGTCAAAACAAATACTCTTAGGAAGTCACGGGCTGTCACATCCCATCAGAGACATTCATGGAATGGCTTGATAGGAGCATCTTATAAGCAGCAGGTGGGTGATCCTGAGTTATCAAGCTCAAATATTGATCAGGACCTGCCCTCAACATTCAGAAACCCTTGGGTCTGAGATTTTGGCTACACCCTTCAGAGCAGAGGGTTCAGAGATGCTGGAATAGCTTTAGGATCATGGATTTCTGCTCTGGTGCACCCACATCAAAAAAATCTCTCCAAGATACGTCTGCATAAGGAACTATTTTTCTTTCTTCATAGTTATAAAATGACTCACACAAACAAAAAAATTTGTAAAAGTTGCAATTTCAAGCAACTATGATGTACTGGAATGAGGAGCTCGGAAAGTGCACAGCACAAGGAGTGACTTTGTGCTCCCTGGTGACATCTTTGACCTCTGCTCATATGTGAGGGAATTCCACACCCTGCCCAGCCTTACCTTTTGATATTCCTCCTTAGACCTCAAGGCAGCTTCCATCTGTTCCTGGGAGAACGTGTAGATGGCCGAACGATACTGTGTGCCAAAGTCATTGCCTTGTCTCATCCCTGGGGAGAGAGAAAACACGGCACACCATGAGGATCAGCCCCCCCCCGGGCTGCTGGGAGAGGGTCAATACCCCTGGATTTCACAGAATCACAGAACGGTTTGGCCTGGAAGGGACCTTAAAGATCATCTCATACCAACTCCCTGCCATGGGTTGGGAAACTTCCACTAAATTTGGGATGTTCCATGCGGCTGGATTAGCACAGTCTCTTCCATGCATACTCAGCAGGCACTTTTAGGAAGTCCAAGATTTGCTTTGGTTGAAGAGTCCTGAAGAGATTCAATGCTGGTACCTCCATTTAAACAACATGCAAGTGAAATATGAGCATTTTTACATTTGTTACATCACACAGGAGTCAAATCCAGATGCAAAACCTTCAGCTGCAGTCACTGTAATCAAGGTACCCTGAAAATACTGATTTTGAACCATCCAAAGAGTTACCAAAAGTGTTGATTTCAGCAAGTGCTTACAATTTGCCTTGGGCTGGAGGAGTACAACTTAATAGGAAAAGGGTTTAAAATACCTTTGGAGAAAACCAGTTGTTCTTGGCACAGTTTGGGCAGAGAAGTTGTGGACTCCCCATCCCTGGAAGTGTTCAAGGCCAGGCTGGATGGGTAATTTAGGCAAAAGTATTTTGTGACATTTATGCTAATATATGTAATCCCTTCAAAAAACTAGTTGTATGAAGTTGCTTATGGACAGAATTCCAAAATGTGAGATGGATTCTACCTATGAAACTGTAAAATACTGGACCAAATCAGAGAGAAGATGATTGTCCCCTCAAGTGACCAGCCCACGTCTAGTTTGGTGTTCTGCAGTCCTGGGCAACCACACCAGCCAAAAGCACTGCTGGTTCTCATTGGTATCCATTCGCATTCCCATTCCCTCCAGCTGCAATGAGCCAACTTTGCTGTGGATCATCCCACCCAGCCAAACAACAACCTTGGAGAGCATCTTCAGCATTAAGAACTATCTGCTTGTGCAGCTTTGCAACAGCAATGGCAGCTTTGTTATTCCTGCCTTTCACACCTTGTTCCTAGTTCTGCATTCAGGAACAAGATCATTTGCTTTGCTGTAATAAAATGTGTTAAATTTGAGTTTCTCTGGTGGGGTTGAACTTGGGTGAGTGAAAAAGTTGGCATTTCTTAAGCAGAGCCCTGCCAAATGCCTGCAGCCCAAGTCAAACTGGAAATCACCAGGATCTGTCTTGTGACTGCCACCAGACTAGAGAGGCCCCTTTGAAGATTCCCATCAACTCTGAGGACTATGGAGATGAAATGGAAAAGAAAATGTATGCCCTGATACCCTCCCAGCAAAGGGCAGAGGGTAGAGAAAGAGGGGAGAGAGACTGTGATACTGGGGGAAAAGATGCATCAATATATTCCTGCTCATTAAATCCTGCTAAGTTTTATCCCTCTTTGCCTTTCCAAGGCAACAGGAAAATGATTTAAAGGACAGGACAACAAACAAATGAAAACTGGGTGAAATATTTATGAATAAAATTACACAGAAATACTTTAAAATATGTACTAGGACTAAAATTCCTTTTGATGACCAAGAGTTCCATGAAAGAATCTAATCTCAAAACATGCTATGATGATGAAAGAATCTTATATCAAAACATGTTTTCTGATGATCTGGCTTACTTTTTAACTGGTAAATTGTGTTACTACACATAAAAACAACAACTATGCTCTTCATCAATACTTAATAGCATCGACTGCCAGGCAGAGAATATTTTGCTCATTCCTTTGCAAGTTCTTTTAGGGAGCTCTGGTAAAGCCAATGCTACTGAGGAGTTAGGAATAAAAGGAATACAGGCCAGGAATGCCTTAGTTTTGCCAGGATATGTTAATACTGATTGATGTTTGAGCTTAAGCATTAACATTCCACAAATCTATTTATTTATTGCCTAACAAACTGCTTAACAACCAACTTGGGAGTAGATTACAAAAATCTCTCTGAATGGAGGATCACTCCACAGTGGGCTGGTTCCTAGCAGGAATTTAAGAGTATGAGTTCAGTGTGCTCTGAGTGAGAAGATCAAATTATTTAATATATGCATGTGCCACCAGGACATAGTAATGGGGAAGCAGTCAGCTTAATTAATTTATTGAAGAGAAGGTTAAGAGGAGAACTGACTCTGATTTAAAAATACATATAGAGAGGGGGGAAATGGAGAAATAAGGCTCTTTGGTCTTGCCAAAGTTGCTTAACCAGGTAGGGCCATTGAAAGACAAAGTACAGAGAATCCAGATGGGAAATAAGGCAACATTCAAGCAGCAAAGAGCATTTCTCCTTCGAACAATGCACCTAAAGACACGTTCCATTCCTGAGGGCTTCACATTAAGGACAGACCTTGTCATAGAGTCAGAGAATCATGGTTTGGACTGGTTTGGATTGGAAGGGACCTTAAAGCTCATCCAGTTCCAACCCTTGTCATGGGCAGGGCACCTCCCACTGTCCCAGGTTGCTCCAAGCCCTGTCTAACCTGCCCTTGGACATTTCCAGGGATCCAGGGGCAGCCACAGCTTCTCTGGACAACCTGTGCCAGGGCCTCACCACCCTCACAGCCAACAATTCCTTCCCAATATCCCATCTATCCCTGCCCTCTGGCAGTGGGAAGCCATTCCCTCTTTGCCCTGCCCCTCCATCCCTTGTCCCAAGTCCCTCTCCAGCTCTCCTGGAGCCCCTTTAGGCTCTGGAAGGGGCTCTCAGGTCTCCCTGGATCCTTCCCTTCTCCAGGTGAACCCCCCCAGCTCTCCCAGCCTGGCTCCAGAGCAGAGGGGCTCCAGCCCTCACAGATCTCTGTGGCATCTTCTGGACTCGCTCCAGCAGCTCCACGTCCTTGTGCTGTTGTTCCCAGGGCTGGAGGCAGCTCTGCAGGGGGGTCTCACCTGAGGGGGCAGAGGGGCAGAATCCCCCCCTCCCCTGCTGCCCACACTGTGGGATGAGCCCAAGATACCAAAACTCCCAGAGCTGCCCCATGTCAGTGATGGAAATATGAAGCCATGGAGGAGTCAGGCTGTGCAATAACAGCAGCCCTTCCAAGAACCAACGTGCTGCCTTGCACAGTTAAACCATCCCCACCGAATGAAGAGGACTGAACAGGTACTGTAAGTATTACCCCAAAGTGTAGCTTTAACGTGATCAAACATCTAAGCTCAAATGTCATTTGTTTTCATTTGTTGTTTAAATTAATTTGTACCTAAATCTCCCACCACACACAGCTCATACATTATCTAAGCCACTAAGACTTGGAGATAACAACGTAAATTCCATGTGTACAGACACAACCAAGTGCCACTATTGCTGTTGTTATTTGGGAGGTACCTCACAGGGGACAAACTTACAGCTCAAGCGTCCATCATTGACTTGTTAAAACCCTCTGGCAAGTCTTACTTGCTCAGATTCACCAACTCAGTGAGTAGCAAACAAGACAAGGAACTCAATTTCCTAAACACCTCTGGTAGGATGATTGAGCTTAACAATCCTGTCTTTAAAAAAAAAATAAATTACTGAATAAAAAAACTATCTCTAAAAATTCCACAAGGTATCTGTGCTTCACTTCTTAACTGGAAGAAGAAATAATTCCTACAGAACATCAGCTGAAAATCTCCAGAGCAACTGGACCTTCTAGGAAAATGCTGGTTGCCTACAACTGTTTATGAGATGTCTCAAAGTTGTTCCCTGCACAAAACCTGCCAGTTTAGGGATGGTTTCTAGGGCAGCTCCAGGAGACAAATCTTTTCCTCAAGGATATAATAAATAGGGAAATCCACCAGTAGGGCCTGATGCGCCTTTTCAGTTGAGGCTGAGATCATATACAGGTTCCTTCTGAAAGTTGTTAAGAAAATATATGAACCCTGAGGAATCATAGGATCATTTAGGTTGGAAAAGCCCTCTAAGATCATGGGGTCCAACCATACCCCAGCATACCAAGGCCACCACTGACCCACATCCCCAAGTGCCACATCCACATGCCTTTTAACTCCCTCCAGGGATGGGGACTTCACCTCTGCCCTGGGCAAATACCTGTGTCCTTGGCCAGGTGACCAGGGACACACCCAACAGTGACAGGAACTAATATACCCCAGAGTTGTAGGACTAGCACTTGCTGTTGATGCCTGAGATGATGAAAATGGGCTTCCAGGCTGGGAACAGCCACAAAATCTGTCATCAAATGGAGGTTTAGACAGAGAGGCTGATTTTAGAACTGATAGAAAAGCAGAGAATTTCCACCTCCCTGGGAAAAGACAAAAATACATGTTTTCTGGACACGGTTACATTGTGCCAAACCCAAACCCTGTGTAAGGAGTGGCCAGTTTTTGTAAGCTCCTGTCTCTGGAGAACCAGGGAGGATGAGGGCACCTGGAGCTCTAAGTGTGTTCAGATGTTGGGCACGGAATTCCACTTGGGCCTGGACCACTCTGGAGAACATAAAATGTCCTTGTTGTGCCAGCAGAGACCAGAACTACAAATAATCACTAAATGCCCTCAAGAGCTCAGTGCTTGTTTTAGATGAAACAGAAATTCATGGCCAGAGGATGGGAGAAAGAACAGGGAGCTGAGAAGCTTTCCCAGATCCTGCAAAAGGATTGCCATGGAATACAAACACACTGGGAAAGCTGTTATTTGCCAAAATGTAGATAAACAAGCAAAGAAATACCTTTAAAAAGCCTTTTCTCACCAACGCTTTGGTATCTTCTGATGCACCTGATTGGGAATCACTTAGTTTTGGTCTCCCCCGTAATCTTTGACACCAGAGCAGTAAAAATCATCCCTGTTTTGGTTTGAATGACCAGAATATGGACTGGAATATTGGCCTCCCCATCCCTGGAAGTGTCCAAGGCCAGGTTGGACGGGGCTTGGAGCAACCTGGAAATAGTGGGAGGTGTCCCTGCCCATGGCAGGGGGTGGAATGGGATGATCTTTAAGGTCCCTTCCTACCCAAACCAGTCTGTGATTCTGTGGTTAATAAAAAAAAACATATTTTCCAGTACTGTTTTCTGAAGAAATTGCAACCAAGCAACTTTAGTTCAAAATGGTGAATCTTTAATATATTACCTGCAGAAAGCTAAAGCAAAAGGCACTTTCTTTGTTTTATTGGCTAAATCAAGGAATACTTTTGAAGACTCAACCCTCTAATGACTTGAAAGTAATACTTAGACACCACTTCTTATCTTCTCTCCATTTAAAAATAATAAAAAAAAAAAAAATGTAATGGCATCATCCGTCAACTTTGCCATTCCCAGAGGATCCCAGGCATAATGGAGATAAATGACTGAGGTCTCTGAGACTCTTCTCTGCCATCCAGTGAAATTTTAAAGGGCAGTTCATAGCTCTTATTTTTATCATAATTTTTTCTGTGATTTATAGACTTTTCTGCAGCTGTCACTTATTTTCTTATCCCCTGCAGAAACCTGACCCACTGATTGGTCATTTTCTTTTCTCCAATCAATCCTTGCTGAGTTAAGACTAATAAAACTCCTTCTTCCAGCTCATCATAGAATTATTTAGTAAAAATCAATTGCACCGTGTCACCCTGGCTTGATGTCATCACTCACTATAATGATTACATCTATACAGCTTAAAAGTTGCCAGGGGAAAGTAAAACTCTTTATAGCATATGATTAAAGGAGAAAAATGTTAATAGGGAAGAAGTTCGTTACAGGCCTGTGGCTTGAGAGTTCTTGATGGTTTTCAAGGTGCTGTGGCACAGGAAGGATAAATGAAATATAAAAGAGCTTCCTCAGAAGGTTAAAATACATTAATGAGCTTGGACATAGTAAAGAAAACTCTTAAGCTGTCAACACAGCAAAAGGTTCAGAAAGTTTTCAGTATATAAATTTTCAAGGAGGAAACTCATTTTTCAGTATTCTTTTGGAAAAAGAAGATGATCTTTAAGATGATCTTTAAGGTCCTTTCCAACCCTTCTGTGATTCACATTCCATATGCAATGTTGCTTCCCCTACCGTGCAAGTGTTTTAAAAAACTAGAACGTCTGAAGGAAGACTTGGTTTGAGAGGAGAGGTCCCTCTATGCTTTGTTATTTATTAATTCATTCAGATATGAAATTCCTTGAATGTTCTTTGAATGCTCTTGGACCTTTGAAGGAAGCCCATGATCTACCTGAGCCCACAGGTTAGTTCTGATGAGTGTCCCAAAGATCAAGTATTAACTGGCACTGACAGACAGGAATTTGAATCCATCTCTAATTACTAATTGAAAATACATATTTACCAGATGAATAGAACAGTGAATTATAAACATAAATCATCCTTAATGGCACTAAACTTATTGTAGGGGACTTAGAGCTTTAATCAAACTCTGCTTAACTTTATTCAAAAGTTAAATGATTAGTTTTAAATAAGTTTTTGGATTTTTTTTCCTGTCATAAACAGAGATTAGGTTGTTTTAGAGGTGTCTTCTCTTAACCATTTCTCTCAGGGATGGACGAACCTCGACCTGCTGGAGCGAGTCCAGAAGAGGCCGAGGAGATGCTGCAAGGGCTGGAGCCCCTCTGCTCTGGAGCCAGGCTGGGAGAGCTGGGAGGGTTCACCTGGAGAAGGGAAGGATCCAGGGAGACCTGAGAGCCCCTTCCAGAGCCTAAAGGGGCTCCAGGAGAGCTGGAGAGGGACTTGGGACAAGGCATGGAGAGACAGGACACAGGGAATGGCTTCCCACTGCCAGAGGGTGGGTTAGATGGGATATTGGGAAGGAATTGTTGGCTGTGAGGGTGGGGAGGTCCTGGCACAGGTTGCCCAGAGAAGCTGTGGCTGCCCCTGGATGCCTGGAAATGTCCAAGGGCAGGTTAGATGGGGCTTGGAGCAACCTGGTCTAGTGGGAGGCATCCCTGGCAGGGAGTAGAATGAGATGGGCTTTCAGGTCCCTTCCAACTCAGATCATTCCATGATTTTACGAACATTGGCTGGAAGTGAAAGTTTTATCAATCTTTAGTGGTGCAGCAGAAACTGAACTTCCAGGTTTAGGCAACCAAAAGCTGCCCAAACACAGATGCGTCACTTGGAGCAAGTCAAGTGTGTTGACCTCTACTGGCAACTGTGGAAGCTGAGACCCTCCATGCCTATGGAAACACCTAAATTTAGCTGGATTTAGCTCAGCCTTCATCCCACCTGATGTGTCTATGCTGGTCAGGTGAACCTAACTGAAGAACTTGATAGTCTTCAAGCCCACCTCTGCACAGAGCAGAGATGTCTGGAGGACGCTGGAGCACATGACACAGGGCATAAAGGACATTTTCTATGGCACAGAAGGAAACTGGTCTAATGCACAAGAGCTTCTGATGTGGCAAGAGACGTTCCTGTTTAGGCACCTGAACTGGGCCCTCATTGCCTGTTTCCTTCATGGATTAGCTGTGCTGTGATGCTGGAAAACAGCCGATCATGTGACAAAATATAATGAAGAAACACAACAAGGCAGGTTGGGTGGCTGTGGAATCACACACATTGTGTTGTGCTCCTCATGTGCCCCTTCTCCTTCCCTCTGGTTTATCTGTTGCCTCAATTTAGACATGTGTTAGCACTGTGAATCCAAACCTACTGTGATCCACCAGGTGCTGTTGCAATAGTAATAAAAATAATTAGTGATAACAAAAATAACAGCGTTGTCATTTGCCTTTATCAGCAGATAAGCTCGGGGGACGCCGCTCTCGCAGCACAGACAAGTGAGCCCTGATAAATATGCACGAGAAAATTGCAGGCGGAGAAAAACAGTCATTCACTGAAAATATTGTTGTTCTGAACAGAGTCAGCTTTGACCCCTTGTACCTAATTATACACGAAAACAAAGATTAAAAGCCTACTAATAATCACCATAAACTATGATTAATGAAGCCACGCTTCACTGCCTCAAATTTCTAGACCCAAGTACAGTAAATTCACTGGTGGGTTATTTGAAGCAGAAAAGAATGTTTGGTATCGCTTTGTTTTGACTTTGTCTGTTGCTTTCCTTGCATAAAGTTGGGAACAGTCCCTCTGAAAATTCTGCTGAAAAAGACTTTCTGAAGTTGCTCTTTTCTAATTCTATAAACACATGAAAATCTAAAAGTTGTTATTCCCACCACAATCAGCTTCATGGAATCATGGAATGGTTTGGCTTGAAAGGACCCTTAAAGACCACCATCTCATTCCAACTTCCCACCACACCAGCTTGCCCAGGGCTCCATCTCATCCTCAAGGAACCATTTTCTCATCCTCAAGGAACTATTTGATTGCTGACCTTCACAATACTGAAAGATCAAGGTAATTTTTAGTAGTTCTGGGGAACTGGTTAACACATCTTTGTCAGATCTAAACCAAACAGCTCCAAAGTAGTTTAAAGGTAAGAAGAACTCGGAGCCCAGATGGACTTTTGCCCTTGGGCCAGAATGGATTCGGTACCACTTCATAATGCAAAGAATTCAGCCATCTCAGCAACCACCCTAATAATCCCCTTCATTAAAAGAGATGCAGGGAAAAACAACATCTCCCAAGCTGGAAATTTAGGTCAGAAAAAGTCTCTCCTAATTTACATGGATAAGAAGAGTCTGACGTGCAAATCAGGTCAGGACAGCTGAAATTCCTGGGGCCCCAAAGCAGCCTAATCACACCTATTTATTTTTAATGCATATTTAGTTCTAGAGAAACACAAAGAATGGGAACAACAGCACATGAGAGGCATTTTCGTTCATGAAAGAAGTGAAGTTGCATCTTCAAAGTGCAGTACTGGGTCAGCATTGATGGCAAAGACTTCACTGCTGACTTTACAACAGACCACAGGTATTTTGGAGGTGATTATGGGCAAGGGACTACACTGGGTGCTGTTGGGATGGCTCGACATCAGCCAACTGTCCCACCACTACTATTCCATTGGAAAGAGCAAGAATTCCAAGAACCTGAAGGCAACAGGAGACACAGTCTCCCACCAAACAACTCAGTGCACAGCTGAATGTTCAAAGCTGCCTGAACCAGAGTACATTTATCTTTATTGTGTCTCAGCACATCGATTTCCATGGCTCGTGTTAATTTATCAACACAGAGCTGTGTTTTATTCGCTTCCTTCAGGAACCTCCCAGCAATGTCTTTACCACTGATTTAATTAGCATCCTCTCCACTGTATCCTCCAAGTCATTAATGAAAATATTGCAGAGTATTGGACCAAGAATGGCTCCCTGAGGGGCTGGTAATTCTATTTTGAATATATTTAATATGCCTGGTGACAATAGATTTTGTATTTCTGCTGGTTTGTGTTACACCTTGTAATAATGCTGAAACCATCAAGACTCTTAACAACGTTTGAAATCCGCCACAAAGGTGCTTTAATCTGAGGCTGGCAGATTTCATTCAAGTTATAAAGAGGAGCAAGTTACAGAAATGTAAAGGAAAAGGATAAAAATGGTTATATTTTAGAGGGAGAGGTTCTTTTTTTTCCCCCCTTTAATCTCTAAATGAAGTTCCAGGCCTGTAGCAGAATACAAAATGTTGCTTTAGTGTTGCTGCAGCATTTTTTATGTGTACAGCTGTTCTTCCACTGGTATAAGTAGACACATCTGCTCATTAGCAATACAATGTCATTTCTAGTGTCTAATTTTCATTATTTGCAGATGATAGATTCCTTATGCAATGTCTAAAAAAAGGACAGTCCTTCAAAACTGGTGAGAAATAAATATACCCTCTGCAACTAAAGTGGGTCTGCACAACGAAAACCAGATATTAAACTGGAGAATTCCTGTCTCAGCACCAAGGCCAAATGCCAGCGTGGTTGGAAGGTCACAAGGAGGAGAAATGGCTTGTACAGCTCCTCTTTTTATCATGGATGCACAAGACATATGGACTAAGAGATGTTCTGAAAGGATCTGGCAGGTGATGAGTTTGTTGTAGGACAGATGGTCCTGAACTGCTGGAAAAATAGCAGTGCTGCTTACATTTCCTGTGCAAACACAGGCAAGATAAGGACTTCTCCATGACAGGAGGGGGGAATTGGATTACTCACAGTGACTTTTCTTCTCTCTATATTCACAAAGGATCTCTAAGGCCACAAGAAAAATTCCTGGGCAGTCGTGGCCATGGGTGGCTTTGTTCTCCAACACGTTGTCAGAGGGCAGCCAAAACCACTCTCAGCTCCTGCCACTAATTCAAAAATCCAAACAGAAAGCCAGAAGGAATAAAAAAGGATGGGATTTGTGTACAACAGTTGTACCTAAGTTATTTCTTAGGGGCTGGGAAGGTTTGGGCGCTCTTGATGAACATGAGGAGCAGAACGACTGAAACAAGCACCTGTTTTGGGTTGTACTCAAGAAAGAAAAGAACTAAAGGAGGCAAAGGATTTTTCATTTCTCCCAAACATGTTCCCATAGAATCCCAGAATGGTTTGGGTTGGAAGGGACCTTAAAGATCTTGTTCCACGCCCTGCCATGGGTAGGGACACCTTCTACTAGCCCAGGTTGCTCTAAAGATAAATAAGTTCTGTTCTCTGCTTAATTTCTGTCCAGCCCATGAAAGTAACAAGGAGCCTTTCTTTAGAGTCTTCTTGGACTGAGCTGAAATCTTTGACACACAAAGGACTTCACGCAGGGTCAGGAGAATCATGAACAGAGAGAGTCACATTTGCACCACAACAAACAAACACGCTCCTCTGGAATCAGACTGATTTTTCCAAAGGTTTGGAGAAATAGTTTCCGACCCCTCCTTGAAAAGTGGCCAAACTTTCTGATCAGATCCAACATGACATGTTCCTCCCTGAACAGAAGCACAGTGGGTTTTGGAACTGGTTCATGCACTGCAGGACAGGGCTGATGCCAGCAGGGTGGGCCCGCTTGCAGTCGCGCTCCCGGCGATCCAAATCCTGGCTGAAAATCCCATTTCACTTCCATTCGTGCAGGGTTGATTTTCAGCTTGAGCAGAGGACTTTGTGATTGCCAGTGTCAACATAGAGAGGTTGTAGTAGCCTGGGGAAAGTCAAGGAGAGAGGAGAAAATTGCCCTTTTCCCTAACTGGGAGGTCAAAGATTAGTTTAGAGCAATTGTGACACGCAGGCTGAGGCACAGCACAAAGTGTCCCTCTGGACAGGCAACGTGGAGGTGCCAGCAGAGCCATTGCCAGGGGGAAATTTTAAGGAGGCAGTCAGGCGTCTATCTTAAAAAACATGGAAAGCTCTGAGGATTGGCCCCATCAATGCCAAAAACCAGGCAATACAGACCCACACATCTATAAACTTCAGAAAAATAAAATTACCCACAAAGTGATTAGTCATAAGATCTTTTTTTTTCAATATTTTCAGCATATCACATTCATTCTCCTTCTCTGTAGGAACGACAAAGAAACAACCACCTCAGAGCATTTACAGAGCTCTACAGAGCAATCCTCTCCTCGATAAGATCATTCCTGGGAGGGAAGGAATGCTGCTCGGAGCACCAGAGGCTGAGCAGAGATGACAGCCATATGACACTTGGCAGAAGTCAGGGGGTTGTTTGTTGCTTTTTCAGGATCCCAATTCTAATGAATTATAAAATAGAGCCTAAATTAATAGTCAAGAGGAGTTTATCAGGGCCCCATGCTTAGGAGATGCTCATCTGGGAGAATCTCTTTCAACTCAGAGACTGTTTGACTTGATCAAAGGTTCTTGCTTTTCAATTGACTTCTGCACAATCCTCAGACTCAAGAGCTTCATGAAACAAGAGCCAGGCTGCCTCCCAGAGACAATTCCAATCCCAGGGAGATGTCAGTCTCATCTTAAAGGCCAATTGCTTGGAAAGCAGGAATTTTTGAATATTAATGCATTCATACAACAATGAATGATGGGGCTGCCAGTCTGTGCTCTTTAGCAACTTGGTACCAACCAGGCTGATATTTGAAAGGTCTTTATCTGCAACAGAATGTACATATTTGATGTTTAATGACATCAGAACAATCAGACAAGTGCATTATCTCTGCTGGGGGTAGAAGAGATGAAATGGTGTTATCCCAACTTCTGGAAAAAGATAAAACAGACAAAGCTTTTATACTTTTGAGTGAGAGCTGTACTCAAGAAGTCCAGCATTGGCTGGCTGAATCAGGCACTGCATTCATCCAAAGACTGTGCTGAATTTCATGAATAAGAAATCTTTCTAATTTATCTGCTTAGCAAAATACTTCTCTTTGACAGAGCGAGTCCTGCATTCCCTTAAGGCTGCCTAACTCAAACTCACTGTGCACGCAGCTGAACCTCAGGGAAGAAGACAAATACCACAGGTCAGAGAGGGAACTCTCACTTTCAGTGTCCTTACATAAAACCACATTTCCCACAGCCAGGTAAAAGCAGGGAGTAGATACAAATCAAGGCAAAGAAAAAAACCCACCTTAAAGATCTGGCTCAAATTTGAAAGGGTAGATAAACATCCCATCCTTGTCTTACAGGACTGAGAAATTTGACATTGGGAGCTTGTAGTTTAAGTTTCCCTCAGTCAGGAGAGGTGGTGGAGATGGGATGAGCTTTGCAAAGGTCTTGAACAGAGATGAGAATCACAGAATCACAGAATCATTGAGGTTGGAAAAGACCTCTGATATCATCAGGTCCAACGTATGGCTTGTCACCCAGCCCAGAGCACTGAGTGCCATGTCCAGTCGTTCCTTGGACACTTCCAGGGATGGGGACTCCACCACCTCCCTGGGCAGCCCCTTCCAATGTCCGACCACCCTTTCTATGAAGAAATTCCTCCTGATGTCCAGCCTAACCCTCCCATGCCATATCATTAAGGAACAATAAAAATACACAGGTAAAACAATCTGTCCAAGGCTGGGATGTGTCAAGTCTTTAGAGAACACTTCCATCTTCTCCAGGGCTAAAGTGATACTGTCACTTTTGGCAAATTATTACAGAAGAACCACTTGGGAATTGCATTCCAATCTCAGTTAAAGTTTAGGAATGTTAACACCAAGCCCTGCAGTGCCACAGAGATGCCTGAGACAGCTGTGAGTGACTTGGGCATCTCCACAGCTCAGTGTCACACAGAGATGG
Source organism: Acropternis orthonyx (assembly GCA_035583155.1). Taxonomy (NCBI): domain Eukaryota; kingdom Metazoa; phylum Chordata; class Aves; order Passeriformes; family Rhinocryptidae; genus Acropternis; species Acropternis orthonyx. The sequence goes on from JAWWEU010000111.1 coordinate 114,444,064, forward strand.
GAGCTCACATCCCAGAGGGAATACAGAAGTGGGAGCTCACATCCCAGAGGGAATACAGCCACCATGTGGACCCATGCCCGGGATAATTGGGTGATGTCTCCCCAGCTGCCAGAAATCAGAGTGAATCACACACCCACCCAAACCTTCTTCTGACAGCACAGACTGGGACTATTTTGAGCCTCAGTTATTGAGAATGCCAGGTGAACATAAAGATTAATGTCCTCATTTTATTTTGGTTTAAAGTCAGAAGGAACCATAAATGTATCTGGTGAATTGACCCAACATGTTAACACAACAACCACACCTCATCCACATAGCCCTGTGTCCAGGTAATGAACTTTGGCAGCCTAAAGCCCTGAGGTCCCTTAGAGTCTCACCTATTCTGTGTGGGCCACAGGCTGAGCTCAAGCACAGCCTGACAAAGCCAAGGCTACAGACGTGGCAGATGACTGATTAGGTGGTATTTGTCCAAATTATTACAGCAGAAATCCATTCCTCATACTGCTCTGGAAGGTGAATAATGCCATACTCCTGCTCATCAGCTCCCAACTCTGAATCCAAACATGTGAAACATTACCCTGAAATAAGATTCTCTGCTGTATCAAAACAACCAGTCCACAGAATCACAAAATCACAGAATGGTTTGGGTTGGAAGGGACCTTAAAGACCATTTTGTTCTACCCCCTGCCATGGGCAGGGACACCTTCCACTAGCCCATGTTGCTCCAAGCCCCGTCCAACCTGGCCTTGGACACTTCCAGGGATGGGGCAGCCACAGTTTCTCAGGGCAACCTGTGCCAGGGGCTCTCCACCTTCAAAGGGAACAATTCCTTCCTCATATCTCATCTGAACTTACTTTCTGGCAGTAAGAAGCCATTCCCACTTCTCCTGTCCCTTCAAGCCCTTGTAAATAGTCTCTCTCCATCTATCCTGTATCCTTCAGGTACTGGAAGACCCCAAGTTACATCATCCACTTCTGTTTTCCAGCCTGAAAGAAAGAAGCCACCCTCTGGTGATGTTCAGTTTCTGATAATCCAAATGAAAAAGAACCAAAAAAGAGGAAAAAAAAAAAAAGACCTAAAAACACGTGAGAAAATCTCCATGACCCCTAAGAGCAAACCAGGAAGGCCCAAGAGCATGAAGAGAGGATGGTTCATGTCTTCAAATCAGAGAATCCTGGAATGGTTTGGAAGGGACTTTAAAGACAAGTTCCAACCCCCTACCATGGGGAGTCTGTCTTAATGCAGAGCTGCAAGTATTCCAGGGATCTGCAGACAAATTACTCTGAACATGGATATCATGGAAGGGGTTGGGAAGGGAGGCTCATAAATCACCAACATGGGCCACTGCCCTTGACAGACACAGAATTTCTTCTCCTGACTCCAATCAAGCACCTCTTTTAAAATGATAAATTATCTCATCTCAAAGACTCAAAAGGATGGTGATGGAAAAAGACTCCAACACTTAATTACACTGAGAGGTGTGAAGGTATTTGATTCCAAGGTGGAACTTTTCAATACTGGAGCTTGTCCTGGTTCATCAGGGGTTGGGTTGTCAACTCACTGTGAGGTCCCTACAATGGTTACTTGATCATGGTGTTCATGGAATCATGGAATATCCTGAGTGGGAAAGGACCCATAAGGATCATCAGTCCAACTCCCAGCCCGGCACAGACACCCCAACAATCCCACCCTGTCCCTGAGAGCATTGTCCAAATTCTCCTCGAGCTCTGGCAGGTTTGGGAAGTGCCCATTCCACGGCGAGCCTGTTCAGTGCCCACCACCCTCTGGGGGAAGAACCTTTTCCCAGCATCCATCCCAAACCTCCCCTGGCACAGTACTATGTCTCTTTAACTAGTAGAACATGTCTATCCCCACCACCAAGCTCCATATCCTTCTTCTGTCCCCCTTCGAATCCCCAGCTACAATTCCATAAGATCCCTGGGATGGCACCTCAGGAAGTGCACGAGCTGTTCTGGTTTTACTGACCTGCCCCCAGGAAGCAGCTTTACACTCCTGACTGAGGCCCTTTCCACATCCCAAGGAGCTGCAACAACCACTTGTGCCTCGGCATCATGCTCTGGGCTCGCTGGAAGACACTTACCCACAACAGCCCCTGGATCCCTCTCCCAGTTACCCTTTCCCAGGAATGGCATCATAGTTTGAAGGTATCGACTGCCTTTTTTGGTTCCCAGATGTGGTGACAAGTGGCAGAATTATGAGAGCTGTTAAAATATCGCACTGAGTTACTGTGTGCAGAATTTCTGGGAGAAAGGATGATGTTGACTGGAACTCCATAAACATGCAAAATGTTTTCTCAGCACAGTTTCCCATTTCTGTTTGCACAGATGTGGGAAATGTCACCACAAAGCCCTTTCCAAGAAAGAGAAATTAAATTAAAAGGTTTGAATAAGGCAAATAGATGGAATGATTCACTGATGCCTCCACACACCATCTCTTACCTCTCTTTCTTCCCTTTTCCTAATCATAAAATACATTCAGCGCCCACTGAAAAATAGAAACCCCCCAAAATTTTCATGATTGGTAGAAATAAAATAAAATAAAATTTAAAAAAATATAATAAAATAAAATAATAGAAATTTTGAAGCTGCAAAGAAATACATGTTAATTTAAGAGACAAAAGATATTACAGAATAAATTGTCATAATCAAAGTTGAAAAGGATTTTCCATTGTCTCCTGAGCCACTCTGTGGGAATTTTCCCAGCCCAGCCAGCTGGAAGGGAGGAGGGGCACTGCGAGGTTCTGTGCTCTCATTCTCTCTCTCCCTCTCTTTCTCTGTCAATAAATGTCTGCAATCATATTCCTGAGCTCCAGTGTGATTTCAAGGTTCATCTCTTCCATGCAGCTCAAACACTAATTATCCCAGCTGTAATTAGTAAGATAATTAAATACTGGCTCACTCATCACTCTACCTTGTGTCGGGTCATGATTCTCCCAGAAGACCTTGAGCAGTTGCTCAAAGCTGATGTTTTCTGGCTGATAAACCACTCGAACGGCCTCCGTGTGACCAGTTCTGCCTTCAAAGACACAATAAAATCAGGTGAGAATCGGCCAGTGCACATTTAGGTTTTTCTCCCTGAGGTCCTCTTCTGTTTTCCTGAAATTATCCTGATTTAGCCCCATTTATTAAGCCTTTTCACACACTATTTTATACACGTCTGCTCGTTCGGACATGGCCATCATGAAATAAACCATCCAGAGAGGCAATAAGGTAAGACAGTGATGTTGTTACAGCAGTTAAAGGAGAAAAAGTTATCAGTTCTAACATATTTGTAACCAAAAAGCAGTAAAATATTTTAAATATTCCATTACAGCATTAAAATATGAAAACTTGTGTGTCTAAGTCGTCCTGACAGCATGAAACTGGGGTTTGTTTCTGTGGGGATATGGATAACGGAATTTATTATAAAACAATTGTAACTACTATCAAATATCAATAATAATCGTTATAAAAACAAATGTCAAGGTTGTGGTCACACAAATAATTTCAAACTATTTCACAGCATCCAAACCACTGATGCCAATGGGCTCAGAGGAGTAAAAAAGAGCCTGGCTGAAGTTTGAGGTTCATGACACCAGAAGCACGAGGAAGATGTTGCAGCACTTCAAAATAGATTATTCCTATTTTTTAGTTACACTGTGAACAGAATTTTTTAATTTTTTATGTGTTTATGACTCACAATGTTATCGAAAGATCCACCTTCAGAAAATGTGAAGGATCTGGCTACATAATTCACTTCAGTTTTATTTAATTGTTAAACTGATGAGTGCTCAGACCTCTCAGGGTGAATGTCCACTGCCCTGAGTGCTACACAAGCATTTTTTATTTTATATATATTATATATTTTATAATTTAAAAAATTAGGCATATCTGTTGTTGTTACATAGTCATGAATGAGGAAAAAATCTTCAGTTAAATCATAGTAAGTAAATAATAAAATACATAAACTGGACAGCCAGATGTGCCTTTTGTTGGGGACATAAATAAACTCTTTGAACACACCAGGGAGGGTTTTATTTCATTTATACCAACAGAAACTCCAGATTTACTCAACTGACTTAACCAGAGTTGTTGAATTTCATGCAGAGCAGCAACCAGGTGAACCTGGCCCAGTGATGGGTCCTCAGTGAGTTGTCACCAAAAAAGAGACATCAGAGCCTGTGACTAACTGAGGAGGGTTCAGGAAAAACACCAATTCAGTGCCAAGAGAAATTTGAACTAAATTTAAAAAAAAAAAAAAAGTAGAAATAAATTAAAAAGATGTTGGGATTTATTAAAGAGACATAATGGGGGGAAATGTGACAGCATTTTACCAGTTAATGGGGCACCTGAAATGAGGACAACCTAAAAGAGACCCAGAGGGCTGGGGTAGCTCACAGAAAGGATTCAAGACTGGGATTAAATTATTCTGGAACGCAAAGGAGTAAAAAAGGACCCACCTGGGGATATCTCTAATCTAGACTTGACAAAACCAAACCGGTTCCTCTCTCGTGTGCTTCCCAGCGCAGCAGAGATCTGCCCACTGAGATTCCACAGGAATATCAAATTCCATGGAAACTGCATCCGTGTCAGCCCATCCCCCAGGCACTTTCCAGGCTCAGGGTGACCCAACTCCTTCTCCCTGTGCCTTCTGCAGTGCAGGGAAGCAGCTCATTACCTGAAGTCAAATTCTGCTGGCAGGAGGCAGGAGGGAGAGAAATTTAGGAGAGTAAAAACACAAGCCAAAGATAATTGGCTTAATAATAAAGTGAAACAGCCTTTCTGTGTTACAGCAAGAACTGACAGCCAGCTTAGGTCAGAGATGGAATTCATCCCAGATTTCCTGGTTTAATATGGACTACCAGTGAAAATCATGACTTTTGCCATAGTTGGAGCCCAAGTTGTGACCTTTGTTGTTGCTGGAGATAAAGGAGGAGAGCGAACAGCCAGTGGTGTGTACAGCTCTTGCAAACCAACATTGTACAGCTGAAAAGAGATGGAGTGGCTTCTGACTTCAACATTTCTATTTTTATTCTTATTTTTGCTTTTATTTTTGTTCTTATTTTTATTTTTCGTAAGTCAACGTGAAGCCAACAAAAGGTTCTTATCACTCAGGAGCAGATTGCTTGTCTGAGATGAACAGCTTTAGATCACAGGAGAGTTTCCTAATGAACTTCAAACCAAGAGAGGTATCACCTTTCCTCTCGACTGAAGCAGCAATTACAACTTGTCAACACTGGCTGCTCTAACTAATCCAGAGGTTCAAAGAAGCAGGTTCTTTTTTCCCTCAGAATAAGGAAATAATGGTGCTACTCTGAGAACTGCAGCCTGACCCCGAGACAAAACCCCTCAGATGTACTGTAACAGACTGTTAGAACATATTTAAAATCAATATTCATCTTCAGAGGGACAGAAAGGATGTAAAGCTGCTGGTCCTACCTGATTCACCTCTAATTTTACTCAAAGCCCTTCCACAGTCTGGTGGATTTTCCTTCAGAGTATGCTGTGGTTATTTGTGCTAAGAACAATTTTGGTCATTGGTGATAAGCACTTCGACTTCCCAATTTCAGTGGGAATTAAACCAACCAACTGGGTACACATGAGGAAAGAGAAGGAAAAAGGCTCCTTGTGGGGCAGATTTAAACCAACACTCCCAAGAAGGACATGAGGGGACAGGAAAGGGAAAAGAGCAATTTTCCGTGGGTGCGGGAAGTCCCACAAGAAGGAATCAGAAGCTACTATGAGGTTATCCCAAGGAGCAGGTGGAAACAACCACTCATAACCTGGAAGGTGTCCCTGCCCATGAGCTTGAAGGTCCCTTCCAACCCAAAGTGTGATTCTCTGGTAGTGCTGAGTCTGCAGTCAAAGTGGCAAAAGGGGACTTAGTTGGTGTCGTGTTCATCTTCTCCTTTCACTTTTTGCACTAGGCTTGAGTTTGAGTGGGAGAACAGAACAATAACCCCATTTCAGTTTGGGTTACAGAGCCAAAAGAACATGGCACCAACCCAGCTCAGCACTCCTCTGCATTGCAAAAATAAATACAGTGAGATATTTCTGCTCAAACCTTTTATGGAAGAGTTCATGAAATGGAGAGGAGGTAACCAAAGAGAAACAAAAGCTCCAGAAAGCTGTGTGTCTTTAACAAGAAATCGAAGGGGCTGACACTGCGGGGCTGAATGGATTTAAAATGGTCAGTGATAGATGGAACTCTCTCAGTGACATTCAGCTCTTCACCTCAGTGCCTCCTTCAGAACCTGTTTTGAAACATCCATTTATATTAAGTCAGTCACAGTGTCCTCAGTTCCCCTCCTGCTCTTAATTAGCTGGTCTTTAATATTCCACAGCCAAAGTTTCACCGAGTCTGACCATTTCTAGAAGCCTTCTCCTCAAAAACCCTCAAAGTTTGAATCACCTTTTTTAATAATTTATCGAGCCACCAAATATAATTTCACTTGCTGTTAATTGTGCAAACAGAAACCCTTTATTTAGAGGAGCCACGATCAGATTTCCCCTTCTCCTTCAGCCCTAGAAGGGGTTCAGCCATGGCAGAACCTCCCTGCAGATGGGAAGACGTTATTACACCGAGGGCTGTGTGCCAAGAGCAGATTGTCTGTTTATCCTGTATCCATTTCCCACTTAGAAAACATCACCTCTCTCAGAGGATTAGAGACAGAGAGCTCGTTCAGTGGGGATTCAAACCCTGGCAGAAATGTCCCTGTAAAGAGCAATAGAAAGAGACATCTGAGCGACCCCTCGGTGCTGCTTTTCCATCCCTTCCCTTCCTAATAGCATTTAGATCCTCACCTTCTTAATCATCTCCCAGGTGAGCGCTCAAGCCGAGGGATTAGAGAGGAGAAGTCCTTCTTTTCAACTGGCTGTATCCAGTAAGTGTTTAATTAATTCCAGCAAAGTGGAACAACTTCAAAGGGCTGGAGAGCCCCTCACCTGTGAGCACGGAGTCCCCGCAGCGATGGCATGTGGGCTCCATCCCCACCCCCTCCTGCCTCGCCTGAATCCAAGTCTACAACTCACTACTGTCTCCTGCCTCATGTCTTCAACAAAAAAGGACTTGGCCAGTGGAATAAAGGTCCTGAATCCAGCAAAACACAGAATGCTTTGGGTTGGAAGGGACCTCAAAGCTCATCTCATTCCAGCATCTTCCACTATCCCAGGTTGCTTCAACCTGGCCTGGGACACTTCCAAGGATGGGGCAGCCACAGCTTCTCTGGGGAAGCTGTACCAGCCCCTCCCCACCCTCCCAGTCAACAATCCCTTCCCAATTTCCCATCTATCCCTGTTCTCTGGCAGTGGGAAGCCACTCCCTGTGTCCTGTCCCTCCATGCCTTGTCCCAAGTCCCTCTCCCGCTCTCCTGGAGCCCCTTTAGGCTCTGAAAGGGGTTCTTAGGTCTCCTGGATCCTTCTCTTCTTCCTTCACAGTCAGAGAGTGCTGTCATGGACTCACTGAAACTACAGCAATTCCTCTGTCCATCCCACTCTTTCCCAGCTAAAGCCAGGTCCTGGTGAATATGCAAAGCATCACAAAAAAAAAGAGTCATAGGAGGGTATTTTAAAAAAATTCAGGACTTTTGAGCATCTGTTTCTCCAAACCTGACCAGGAATCTTTATTATGTCATAGTTATCACTAATAAACTTTCCAGCTCATTCCTGTAGGTTAAATAAACAAACAAAGGGTTCAACACTAAAATACTGACAGACCTCACTTTGGGGATCTCCTTCAGTTTTACTTTTTTACCTTTAAAGGAATGAGCATGAAAAGAATGGAAATAATCACAGATCAAGAGATATTTTAAGAAGGGTCCATTACAATAATTTTATTTGACTTCCTGCCTAACACAGCCAAGGGAACTCACTGGAGCAGGCCCAGATCTTGGACTTGTAAAAAGTAAAAATTCTTCATTCAAAGAACCCAATGGAGAGAAAATGCACCAAAAGTCAAGGCAATTTCATCAAGAGTTTAATCATAGGATCATGGAATCATTTAGGTTGGAAAAGCCCTCTCAAATCATCCAGTCCGACCATCCCCCACCACTGCCAAGGCCACCACTGACCATGTCCCCAAGTGCCACATCCACATGGCTTTTAAATCTCTCCAGGGATGGGAACCCACCCTTGCCCTGGGCAGCTGTGCCAGGGATGGACAGCCCTTTCCATGATGAAATTGTTCCCAATATCCAATCTAAACCTCCCCTGGCACAACTTGAGGTCGTTCCCTCTCCTCCTGTCCCTGTTCCCTGGGACCAGAGCCCGACCCTCACCTGAATCCATCAGGGAGTTTCAGAGAGCGAGAAGGTCCCCCCTGAGCCTCCTTTTCTCCAGGCTGAGCCCCTCCAGCTCCCTCAGCCGCTCCTGCTGCTCCAGCCCCTTCCCCAATTCCATTTGGTTCCCTGGACAAGCTCCAGTCCCTCAACCTCCCACTTTTAAAACAATCAAAGTAGAAAACCAAAAACAACAGACATTTTTTTATTACCTGTGTTTATTTATTTAAAGATCTTTCTATACAGACAGAGACCATCAGGAGATCATCCCTTATTTGTTTTTATCATCCCTCTTTTTTCAAGAGGTCACCTTCTTTTTCTGAGGGTGAATATTTTTAATTTTTCTGAATATTTGACTGAACTGACCTTTTTAATTAATGACTTTTAAACTTTTAGAGGACACCAGCTCACTGAGCAGCCCATCCATGCATTTACCTCCTGCAACTCATGGTTTCCTGACCACTCCAGGTTCTCGGATTTGTTTCTTCCAACTGTTTGGAAGAGACTCTAAAATACACCCCAGGTAAACGCGTCTACTATTTTTTTACTTTCCTTATATTTTAAATAATTTTAATGCCTTTGTCAGCACTGAACTAGGAGATGATGTTTGGTTGATGTTTGGAGAGGATGTTTATCAACCCCTGTGAATTTCTCCTTCACCAAATATCATTCTTCACCTTCCCAGTGTGGTCCACACCCTTTTACAGAGTTTTATCAAACTATGCCCATTTTCTACAGCAAGAAGCCAATTTATCACCACGGGCCTGCCAATCCTGCGGTTCTTAATCCAAATAAAATTGCCCATCAGTTCTAGAAACTTCTACCTGGACCACAGGAAATCAGGTCTGTCCCAGAGCCTACAGAAAGGAGCAAATCCAGCAGCCACAGAGTGGGGGATGTATCTAAAGAGAAATTTAATTTTATTTATTTGGTTTAGTAGAGGACAGATGAATCACACAATAAATTGAAATCTATAAAGAAAATTTGCTGATAAAACAATTAATAGCTTTAAAATGCACTTTCGGTGCCTGATAGAACAGCTTATTTTTTCTCCCTCTCAAATGAAAACTAAGAGAATAAAGATGACAGTAAAAAATGGGGTACAACATCCTGTTATTCTTAATTTTTTTTTCACAGAAATCCTCCTATTTGTCAGCAAAACAAGTGGAATGTAATTAAACTGAAGAAGACTGGCAGTTTGCACAAAGACTATTTCTTTTTTCCCCCTAAAAATCTGCAAAACAAAAGCACTAAATGAACTTTTTTCTTATCTGCAAGTATTGAAAACTTAGATGGCAGAGCTATAAAAATTCTTAATTTGTTAAATAAAATTCTGTGTGTTCTTCAGCAGCAAACAGGTTTTGATAAACAGGTTTTGCTGAACAGAATATCTGGAAGCAAGACCACTCTATACTATTTCTAGTCTTATTTTTTAAATGGCTGTACATTGAAGAGCCACTAAAAAGGGAAAAAATATAAATTATGTAAGCCTAGAGAAAAGAAAGGAGATGGCAAAACTTTATTATCTTGTTCATTGTATTTAGATTTTATTTTTGATTGCTAAATGTCCACATGGCAAGAATTTTAAATGGGATTATTTCAGACTCCCACTGGTTTGGTCCAATGCTGTTCAGAGCTGTGCTCCTCGAGAGTATATTTTGATTTAATTTCATTCAAATGAATTAAAAATATTGGAGATGGGCTTATAATTAACCACAGTCACCATGGTCGTGGGGAATTTAGGTCTTGTCAGCCAAACTCGATTTCACTCTGCCATGAAATTACAAGGCTGGATGTAATAAATGTGGGATGTAATAGCAGGGATGAAACAGACTTGGACTTTATTAATGCACTGGGCTTATTACTTCCTGACTGATTAAAAAATTAACACTATCCAACATCGACAGGGCTGCTGTTAAAAGGATTAAGAATTGTCTAAAGGACAGTTCTAAAAAAACTTGTCTAAAGGGACTGGCAGGGTTTTTATCTGCCCTCTGCAGGGCTGGGCCAGCCTGTTGCTGTTAAAGTCCTTCAGCAGAAATTTTAAATAAAGTCTCAATTTATAAAATCTGGGGATAATTCGGATGAGGAGAGTGATGGGATGGGTTTATAAAGCCATTCCTCACTGTGCTGGGGCCATTCAGTCTCAAAGGGATTAAAAACAGTCATAGGTAAAATCTGTACTAGAGGGGAAAAGTGATCCCTGAAATGGGAACAGTCTTTGAGGGAAGTGGCAGCAGGAAAATAACCATGGAATTCCATGGCATTGTTGCAGTAACAGGGAATAGTGACGGAATTGGGATGTCCAAGTGAGAAAGAGGGTGCAGGAACAGCACTGGGGAGATCAACCCTGGCACTGAGGAGATCCTCAGAGTAGCTTCAGTGCCAGCCACAAAATGCTTAGATTCTGACATACTGATATATTATATATTGATACATATTGATATAGTTATGTATTGTTAGATTATATATTGATATATGTCAACATATTGACACACTGATATATGATGTATTGCTATATGAAATATTGATATATTTGTATATTATATATTGATACATTTCTATATTATGTATATCTATATTATATATTGCTACATGAAATACTAAAATACTGATATATTGATATATCAATATATTCATATATATTGAAATATTAAATATAGATATATTGGGATATTGCTATATTATATATTGATGTACTGATGTATTACTATATTATACATATATGAAATATTAAAACACTGATATATTGATATTTATCTATATTATACATATATTTATATATTGATACATTGTTATATATTGTTATATTATATATTGATATAGGATATATTTATCCTTTCCAAAAGAAACCCACAAGGTTTTTGACTCAAGCATGTCCTTGGGAAGAGGATGATGAAGTGGCGAAAGGGTCTTTGAGAAGGCAGGGAAAAGGCAGATCAGAAGCTAAGGGCAGGGCTGGAAACCAGGAAAATTCAAATGGAAAACACATTTTGGAGATGGAAGATGCTCTATTACACCACTGGATCATCCAATGCTCCTCTATCCCCGTGTCCTGCAAACCAACCCTTCATTTCCTGCCATTTCCCAACCAGATTTTCTTCTGGGAGAGACACTTCACTCAAATACCTGCTAAACTTCAAGGAAAAAGTGACAGGTCTTGATAAAACAGTAACTGGATAAAACATAATGCCCTGTGATATCGAAAACATCAAATTAAATAATGCAGGGAGCCCTAACCAGCCTTAAATGCTGGGAATGTTGGAGGGAATCGCCCCTTTTCCCTTTGTTCACTGGGCTTTAATGAAGCTTTTCAGTCCCAAACAGAGTTATCTGTACAGAGAGTTGGAGCTCTTTTATCATGTCCTTTTCATCGTGGTTGATGAGGAAGACTTTACCCTCACTACAAGTTCTGTATCATCTTTATAGAGGTGAGTTAAAATCCTTCAGCTCCAGGGCTGGGAAGAGAAAAGCTTCACATTTTAAAGGTTTTCATTTAAAAACCCAGATTTAACCCTAAACTTACACATCCGATGGGTGGAGCAATAAACTACGTTTCCTGACAAACCAGTTATACTTGGAAATGCAATTCCAGGCTTTTCCGTCTATCCCATGTGGATCCGACCACCAGGACAGGCGAATACAGAATAGAACAAGTGGCTGTGCGAGGGAGAAATACAAGCTTTGGGTCAGGATTTTGCTCTTGGATTTCTGCTCTCACAGTTGGGAATTTCCCAGCTCAGAAGATCATTTTGTTCCAAAGCTCCTTGGAAAAACTAAGTTAATGAAGTCACGTTGACGTTTTTTATCACAAGAGATAAATCCAGTAAATAAACATCTGCCCAGGAAATAGATCCCGTTATCCATGAGCATGGAAAACTCTGAGGCTAAAAGATTAACACTGTCACAGTCACACCATGCCTTTGTCCTAAGGACTTCAAAGGACTCCCTAAATTTGGATCCCATTATCCCCAGTTTTCAGACCATAACCCATTATTACACTGTGTTTTGCATAATTAATATCCATATATGCAACATAATTTCTCTAAATACTAAAAGCCCTGGGCTGACACCATTTTAGATCTTTTAAAATGGAAAAGTTTTGTCTAAGATAAATATTTAGTGTGGGGCTGAGGGAAACAATTGAGATAATAAAAACTTTGGCTGTGACATGTGTGGAATCATGGAATTGCTGAATGGTTTGGGATGGGAGAGACCTTAAAGACCATCCTGTTCCAACCCCAACACCTCCCACTATCCCAGGTTGCTCCAAGCCCTGTCCAACCTGGCCTTGGACACTTCCAGGGATGGGGCAGCC
>JAWWEU010000111.1:114456931-114467967 GCA_035583155.1 Acropternis orthonyx
CCAGGTTGCTCCAAGCCCTGTCCAACCTGGCCTTGGACACTTCCAGGGATGGGGCAGCCACAGCTTCTCTGGGAATTCCATCCCAGTCCCTCCCCACCCTCCCAGCCAAGAATTTATTCCCAGCATCCCACCTAAACCTGCCTCAATATCCTGAGTATTCAGCTTTACTTGTTTCCTTCAACTGTGACTTGCTCTGGAGAAGGCAAAGGGAAATCAGGAATTCCCTTTTGGCTGGAAAGGGAGTGATATTCCAGGAGAACTGCGAGCAGGCTCAGAAGTAAAGACCCAAATCTCCAGAAAAGAGCCTTAAGAGATGATTTATTGACAAAAATGACTGTAATGACCCAAAGCAAAGCAGTTTTGGGGTCTGCTCCAGCCAGAAAAGGCTTAGATGGAAAAGGAAACAATATGCACATAAATCAAATGCCTGGGCTCAGTAATCCAGCTTCAATCTAGGAAGGGAATTATTTTAATGTCAATTTAGCAGAAAATACGATTGATTTTCTGCTGAAAAGTTTACAGCTTTTAGCTGCAAAGCCTCTGCACAACTGTTATGCAACACAGGGCATTTCCTTAAATAAATGGGCATAATGGAAAACAAAGGATAATAGAACTGTGAAGAATATGTCATGTATTGAGAACAGCTTTGAAAGGGATAAATGGAGGTAAATATAATACCTAGGGATAACTATTAATAGCAAGCTACAGAGCTGGAAAATATGAAATAATCTGCAATTTAAGAAAGAAGAAACGAGAGTAAGATATTCTAATACCTAATATTTTCCATTAGAATAACAAAAATTGTAGTTTGGTCTTTTGGTCTCTAGAGGGAATTGAGTAAGAGGTTCCCTGCTCTGAGGAAATGTCTGAATACAAGTTTAGAATTCTAAAATATGCCAATTTTCCCTCTTTCTGAGCCTGGATACCAACACAGAGCTTGGGAGAAAACTGCACAGCTCTTAATAGCTTAGAATGTCCAAAAAAAAGGGACAAATTTCTGTCTTTGTACTCTGGAAGCTTCGCTTTCATATCTAATTTGTGTTAAACCACTCTGACAGTTCTATTATAAACATAAATATGATTGGGATCTTTATTTCCCTGCTGATTTCCCCAAAATAAATATGAAAACAGCGGCAGAGGCAACCTGGTTTCACCAGAGACCTCAAGCTGCCATCGAACTGGTGACAGACAGACAATCCTGGGGGGGAAAAAGGGAGCTGGGATGAAAATCCAGAATTAATTTGTACTTTGAAGTCCACCAACATCAATGAAAGAATTCTAGAAAGTTCTAGTAATGTTTTCTGCAAGAGTCTTCAACAGAAAATGATTGTTAAAGTGGGTAAGACCTTAAAAAGATGAAATTTTGACAATTTATGTGTCTAGGACAGCTCTGAGACATAAAATTAATTAAAATTCTATTTAATAATTTCATTTACAGTGCCCTGGCCAAATTATGCCTTCCCTTAGAAATCCTGTTTCTTTTCCATATAAATTATGACCATTGCCCCTCTGGAAGGGCAATCCTGGAAGATTATTGAGGGAAGGGAGTAAATATTGACCCAGTATAGGTGTTAAAAATTGCAGTGGGGTCAGAAGGTGATAAACTGGGAATATCCCAGGCTTTGGGAGTGGTACAAATGTCTGCAAAGAGCAAGAAAGGAGAGTTCAAACCCAAAAAGTTCAACAAATCAGTTGGCTGGTTGATAAAAATATACTTAAAAACCTAAAAATATGATAATTACTTCAGTTTGAAGGTAGGAAATCGAGGTGGGAGCTCATTTTCGCTCCTCAATTGCAACTCCATTTTTCCTGCCCATCCCCACAGAGGTCCCTGCAATGAGCAGAAGTGGCTTTTTTGTCCCACACCCAGCGTCACGCGAGTTGGAATATCCCCTTTTTGACTAAGGAAAGCGGAATTCTTCACCCCTGGGATCTCACCCCCACCTGGTGAGGACAAGCATCTCCTTGAGGACACCAGGAAACCTCGGTGTCAGAGGTTTGCAAGAGATCAAAGCCCACTTAATGCCCTTCTACAGCTGCGTGACCCACAGCTGAGATCAGGTTTAAAAACTAAAGGCAAGTAGATCAATCAGTGGCCTTTAATAAATCTTTACAGATATTTCTCCTTTTTATTTTCTGGCCAACCTTTTAGATGTTATTAATTCTCACCCCAATTTTATTGAATGGCTGTGCCAGTGCTTAACCTCGAGAAGTCATGGAAAACGAAATATTACTGATGATTAATTATGCTGCAAGAGGCCAATAAGAGCAACTTTTATTTCAGCCACTAATAAAATTAATTAAAATTAATTCCAGTAAACAGTGTAGCACTACTGATACAAAATAAAAACTATATTTGCTTTTCTTTTGCTAAAATGCAAATGTCATAATTCGCATTAGACCAGTGAAACCATTTCCCTCATGTTTAAAGATGATGAACATTCACTGTATTTCACTATCCATTATTTCTATTCAACTAGTCCCAAATCAAGAGTTTTAAACTACAGGTCGCTTGTATCCTTTTTTACATTCCAATTTAAATGGGAGCATTTCAGAAGAGCAAAGAAGGGATTTTAATTCAAGTGAAACCAGTATTCCTTGACATTTATTCATCCAAAAAGGAATTACCAATTTGGATGCTTGAAAGTACCTAAAATACAATAAGAAAAAAGAGCAATTGTTATTCTATTTTTAAAAAATACATCAAGGGACCTTAAGAGATCACCCCATTCCAACCTCCCTGCCATGGGCAGGGACACCTCCCACTAGTCCATGTTGCTCCAAGGGAATCCAACCTGGCCTTGGACGCTTCCAGGGATGGGGCACCCACAACTTCTCTGGGAGATCAATCCCAGCCCCTCCCCACCCTCACAGCCAAGAATTCCTTTACAATATCCCACCTATCCCTGCCCTCTGGCAGTGGGAAGCCATTCCCTGTGTCCTGTCCATCCATCCTTTGTCCCCAGTCCCTCTGCAGCTCTCCTGGAGCCCCTTTAGGCTCTGGAAGGGGCTCTCAAGGTCTCCCTGGATCCTTCTCTTCTCCAGCAGAACCCCCCCCCAGCTCTCCCAGCCTGGCTCCAGAGCAGAGGGGCTCCAGCCCTCCGAGCATCTCCATGGCCTTCTCTGGACTCGCTCCAGCAGCTCCACATTTCCTTTGTCCAGCAGTGACAGACAGTACAGCAGGTGACAAAGGCCAGAGCCCTTGGGGACCCCCTGCCCCCAGGAGCACAGAGCTGCAGGGAAGCCCTTCCGTAACCTCCATCCTTGGAGCTTTTCCTGACATGGCTTGACAAAGCCACTGATGGCCTGACTGAGGGTAGAGGATGGTCTTGCTCCAGAGGAGAGTCTGGATTGCAGATTTCCAACCAGACTTTCTAGGATTCTGCACCTTGACACTAATTGTGGTAACAAATTACAGCAAGTTCTCACCATTCTCCATTTTAAATTAAGGACCTTATCTGGCTGAGACTGCAAAATTCAAACACACAAAGAAACTTCGGCATCTTAGGGATGCCTTAAGATCCTTAAGATCCATAATATAGAGATTTTTTAATATAGTTCTTAACACTTTGTAATAGTGGTAACTAATCACCCTTTGTGGGAAATTCTGGAAATATTGTTTAAGGTTCTTCATCAAGGATTTCAATGGATAAAGATTTTAGCAAGAACATCTACTTTGTTCTTTTCAGCCCTTTTAGGCAACATTAGTTCCCCTTAGCAGAACTCAAGACTATGATTTTACTTGCAAAGAAACAGTAGTGGGAACATTCCCAGGTACTGGAATTAGATGTCTCCCACTGTAAATCATTGGAATGGTCACTCCATGGCATTGGGTCTTCCCGTAAATGTGTCTCTCCTCTCCCTACAAATGGAGCACAGGGCAGGTTGGACGGGTTTTGGAGCAACCTGGTCTAGTGGAAGGTGTTGGTGTTGGAGCTGGAAGAGCTTTAAGGTCCCTTCCAACCCAAAACATTGTGAGATTCTAAGCAAAGGATGTCAAAAGGAAACATAAAAACACAGAAATTGGGTGCTGGGAATGCCCACGGTTATTCCACAGTCACCAGGGAGAGGGATGAGCCCCAGGAACTCCCCAGACCTGCCCAGCAGCAGCCAAGGGATAAATGAGGCTTCCCTGAGCAACTCCGGAGCTCTCCCAAAGGGACAGACAGCCCTTCCAGCCCAACCTCCTGAATCCTGCATTCCTGAAGCCTGAGACTTTGAGTCCTACAGGTCCTTTCCCTAAAAATGGGAACTGCAGGGTAAATTTACTTTAGATATTGGGAAGAAATTCTTCCCTGGGAGGGTGGGGAGGCCCTGGCACAGGTTGCCCCGAGAAGCTGTGGCTGCCCCATCCCTGGAAGTCTCCCAGGCCAGGTTGGACAGGGCTTGGAGCAACCTGAGCTAGTGGAAGGTGTCCCTGCACAGAGCAGGGGTGGAACAAGATGAGCTTTGAGGTCCTTCCCAACCCAAACCACCCTGTGATTCCATTATTCAATTCCGTGATTTTATGATTCTATGGCTCTACATACGTGCTGTTTAATCCCTGTTATATTTATCTTTTCCTAATCCTGCCAGAAGTCTCAACTCCATCATGTCCTGGACCAGCTGTTCTCATTCACATGAGAGACTCTCCTCTATAAACACACTGATCTTGTATCAAACGCAGACTTAAAGGAGGGATTAAAAATAATAATAATAATAATAAAAAAGGCAACTTTCATTTAGCAAGCTTATAATAAAAATTAAAAGATGTTAATAAATACTGTGTCTATAAGCTGCTATAAATCTATCCAAAATGCCCCGCAGTGAAGTCTTACATCAGTTATTATTGAAACATTAAATGCTTTTCTTACAGGCTTACAGCAATCAATTTAACTTTCAGTCATCTTGTACCCATATGTGCTGCTCCTGTTGATGAAATGGCTATTAATAAAGGAATAGATGGCTATGAATTAAAGCAAGCTCTACTTAATCACATTAATCCAGAGTATGTTAAAGGCTTCAATTTTCTAAATAATTTTGGGCTTAATGCCTCTGAGATGGGCAGACTGCTCTATTGATGCAGCATCTGGTCCAATTTGAGCTGCATTGTGAAGGAGGAATTGTCAGGCCCTTGCAAAAATAAGGAAGACTGACAGTTTTAGGGATGCAACCAAAACTGCTACAGCTGAGACAAAAGATCCTGCAAGATATTGAAAAAAGGCCTCCAACAATTAAAAGGCAGCCCCTGCTCTGCAAATGCAACTGGGCTGTTCAGTGAATTGTATATGATTAACTTGCTCCTCCTGATGGGATGAGAGCTCCCCACACTTAACCAGAGCCGTATTTTCCACTCATTGAGCATCCAACAGCTGCTGCTGTGAAATATGTTCACTTACCCATTACATTGGGATACCAATTAGGGAGGAATTATTTCAAAGGGAATGGCACCACCACTATCCTTGCAAAGCACAAATTTCTGGCTTTGGGAGTATTTTTTTTTTCTTCCCCTGAGCGTGTTTTTTTTATTATTATTATTATTATTATCATTATTGCTTTGGTTCTGTTAAGGTAGTAATTTTACAATGAAATAAGAGTTACCTTGGCACTGAAATGCTGCTGTGTTCAGTTAAGGAGATACAGGAAAAGTGCTTTAAATACTTCTAAGGTGAATAAAAACCTTCATAGGAGAATTAGTTTAGAAAATTTCTGTAGGAGAAAGATTTTTAAGAATACAATCTTCATGGAAAGTCATCAGTGGAGGAGACAACATGGTACAGTCCAACCACTGGAGAAAAAGTATTAGCATTTCTGTTGTATTTCTATTATATTTAATATGCTTATGTAATTATATTTATATTCAATAAGTTGAAATTACAAAAATTTTAGGGGCAAATGTTTTGTCAGCAACTGGATTACAAAGGAAAAGTAACTTCAATTAATTCAGTGCTTTTTCACAACATATGTAAGTTCTGAATGAAGCAATTGAATCACTAAAAAAACCTCTGTCTGAAATCTTATTTTAATTAAAATTTATGTTTTAATTAAATATACAGAGGAGGTTTGGGGGCCAGAAATTGCATATAGTTTGTATCATTACATATTTTAAAATTTGGACAGTTTGGACCATTATAAAGTGCCCAAAGAGGATTTCACACCAAAGAATCTCCCTCCGCATCCTACAGAACCAGAGTAGAACCAGAACTTCAAAAAAAGATTTAAAATTATCTTTAATGTATGATTTTAAACTATATAGTTCCTTTTCAGCTGAATAAAACAATTTAGATGCATAAATATCAAAATATATCAGTTAAAATTCTTTATGACTACAGGAGATAAAAGACAACTTTAGATTTCCCCTTGCTGCCCATGCTTTCCTCCAACACTCAGTCCCAGAAAAATCCATATATCCGTAGATTTCAAAGGGCTTTAGAAGATAAGATAAACTATCTCCTTTTTTACAGGTGAGGACAATAGGCAGGAAGAGTTGAAGGTTATCCAAGTCAGCCTTGGAGCCAGGAATAAAAGGAAATCAGCTGAGTCTCCAGGTAACAGCCCAGCTGTGGTGCTCCTGCTCCTCTCTGCAATCCATCCTGCTCCAAAGAGCTGCTAGGCAAATTCCAGCAGGAAAACCACTGCTGAGGAATATGGAAGGGAGGAGCAGCAAAGGGCAGGGAAGCAGATCCCAACCCAACCTGTGGGGCTGCACAGAGACCCTGTCATCCCCTGTAGTGTGAGGGCAAGGAAATTGGGAGATCTGCTGCATTCTGGGATTTCTAGGAGGGGTTTCCAAAGGGTTTTTAGGGACGAGCAGGGGAGGGGGGGATTTTGCCCCTCTGCCCCCTCAGGTGAGACCCCCCTGCAGAGCTGCCTCCAGCCCTGGGAACAACAGCACAACGATGTGGAGCTGCTGGAGCGAGTCCAGAGGAGGCCACGGAGATGCTGCAAGGGCTGGAGCCCCTCTGCTCTGGAGCCAGGCTGGGAGAGCTGGGGGGCTTCACCTGGAGAAGGGAAGGATCCAGGGAGAACTGAGAGCCCCTTCCAGAGCCTAAAGGGACTCCAGGAGAGCTGAAGAGGGACTTGGGATAAGGCATGGAGGGACAGGACACAGGGAATAGCTTCCCACTGCCAAAGGGCAGGGTTAGATGGGATACTGGGAAGAATTGTTGGCTGTGAGAGTGGTGAGCAACTGGGATGAAATTTCGAGAGAAGCTGTGGCTGTCCCATCCCTGGAAGTGTCCAAGGCCAGGCTGGAGGGGCTTGGAGCAACCTGGGCTAGTGGGAGGTGTCCCTGCCCATGGCAGGAGGGTGGAATTAGATGGTCTTTACAATCCCTTCCAACTGATATCCTGTGATGCCATGATTCAAAAGAGGTTCTGTTGCTGGTGTGCCAAGCACAGGGGTAGTTTAGGGATTCTAGGAAGAGGTGAGAAAAGAAGGAGATATTTTCTGAGAACTCTTTGAAAAATATTTGAAAAGTTGAATCTGCTCTTTCTGAAACACAATGGGAGCAGGAGCTCTAATGGATGAGTTGTTCCTGAAACTCTGGGCCATTCTTGTCATGGAGAGCTATTAAATCGGCCTAAGTACAAATAAATAACCACTTGTCGTGCCGGTGATATAAAAAGAATTCATTTCTAGGTGTAACACTATGGCAACAGCTTTTGTGAGGCACTCTGTGGCACTGCAGCGGAGCTTCTGTTTAACAATTCAAATGCAGAGAGATGGGAATAAAGGAGGCAAAAAGCAACTCGGTGAGATCCCTGCTTACACCTCAATTGGTTTGATGAATTCTGCCCTCACACGTTGTACAAACGTCTCATGTGCAGACAAATTCTATTTCATGGGAACAATGAGGCTGCATGGAGAAAAGTCTCTGCTCATATGGAAAATAAAGGAATTAGGGAAGGATTGGGGGTGATAAACAGATGAATATGCAGTGAGACACTTGGCTTTCCACTCAGCTGAGCTGGGGAATTTGCCTTCCATATCTGCTGTGACACAAGTTATTTCTGCACCTTTAGTAGATCCAAACTGCCTGTTACAAGAGCACAAGCAACAAATGCAGTTTTGCTGCAAAACTCTTTGCTTTTTAATTAATTATTTTATTTTCCATAGCAATCCTTCAAACAGGCAAGAGAAATAATTCTCTTTATGATGCAAAGTTCCATAAATCCCAACTGCTATATGAAAGATCCTTTTAATCACTAGAGATTTAGGTTTGGGATGCAGGAACCTTTGGGAAAGAACAGGAGGAGTGTTTTGCTCTTTGTAGTTAATTAGATCTGAAAGGGTGGGAGCTGGTATCAAAATTTTGCACAGCTTTGGTGTGACAGCCCTTGGTTCAAACACCTGCTCAGGAAGTTTGAAATCTGGATCCCAAATTACTCTCAAAAGAGGAGGCACATTTATTGAAAGCATCCCGACTCCAGGCCCGAGGAAACGCTCGGGAAGCACCGTCGTCATTGCTTGTGCTGATGAAGCAAAGCCACTGCTGAGACACAAATGG
The DNA here is from genome assembly GCA_035583155.1 of Acropternis orthonyx. NCBI lineage: Eukaryota > Metazoa > Chordata > Aves > Passeriformes > Rhinocryptidae > Acropternis > Acropternis orthonyx. The sequence continues at coordinate 114,465,420 of JAWWEU010000111.1, forward strand.
AACATCAGGGAATCACTGGGGTTGGAGAAACCCTCTGGGATCATCATCCCCCAGCACTGCCAAGGCCACTACTGACCCATGTCCCCAAGTGCCACATCCACAGAGCTTTTAAATCCCTCCAGGGATGGGGACTCCACCACTGGTCTGGGCAGCTGTGCAAGAGCTGGAAAACCCTTTTGGTGAAGAAATTATTCCCAGTACCCAACCTGAACCTCCCCTGGCACAGCCTGAGGCCATTCCCTCTCCTCCTGTCCCTGTTCCATGAGAGCAGAGCCTGACACACCCTCCCTGGCTTCACTCTCCTGTCAGGGAGTTGCAGAGAGCAAGAAGGTCCCCCCTGAGCCTCCTTTCCTCCAGGCTGAGCCCCAGCAGCGTCCTCAGTCACTCCTGCTGCTCCAGCCCCTTCCCCAGCTTCATTCCCTTCCCTGGACACCGTAAGCCAGGTGGGAAACTTGTTTTCTTCTACTGATAGGGGCAATCTGGGCAGGGAGAAGAAGAGAAAGAAGGGCAAGGTCCTGGAATTCATTCTCGTGGTTCACATCTGCTTTAATACACCTTGGAGCAGTTTCATGCCAGACACACCATGGGAAGCCACATCTGACACCTCTGCTTTTCCCTGAGCAAGAACCTCCCTGGTTTGCTTCTGTATGCACATTTCCTTTCTGGATTATCTGTTGCTGGGTGCTCAGAAGAAGAAGGAGGTCTCCTCCCCACCCAGAATCTGACCTACTCAATGCAGAATGGGTCCTACTTTGTGCTTTCTAGAGAGGAGACTAAATTAAGCTCAGACGAAGGACACCAGATCCCAGTCTACACTTTTCCATTTGATTTTAGCTTCATCTAAACACTTGTGACTGGATCCCAAAGGCAGCTGGGATATTGCATCCTGAGGGAAGAACTCCATCCCCATTCCTCCCATCTTTGAACATCTTGGAACACCTGCAGAAGGGCTGAACTGTCCCTGAGCAGAGAGGAAAGAGGCAAGAGGGAAAATGAAACCATTTGTCTAAAGAAAATAAATGAAGCGGTGAAAAATAATGGGCCCATCTGCACCTCCCACTGGTCGGGGGTCAGATCTGCTGAAGTCGGTGCATTGCCAAAAGCTGAAAGGACCAGAATGGGACAGAGTCCTGACCATTGGCCTCACCATCCACAGTCCATTCAGACAATAATAACAGTAATAATGAAAATATTTAGCCCTCTGGAAATGCTTTGTCACTTCAAAACATTGCAGAAACAGGGCAAGATCAGTGAGAGTGGAAGTTCATTTTTCAAGACTTGTTTGCTCCTCTTTTTTATCTTATCATTGTATTAACAGGCTGAGGCAAATCTCTCCCTGATGTAACACCATTGCCATCAGCAGAATTCTGTGCAGGATCAATGTGACCCCATCTATTCCTTCTTAGTAGATGATAAGGGTATAATAACGGTGTTCCATTTGACTTGGAACAAAGACTTTTCAGAGCACTCGGCACACATAACAGCATGATTAAACCCTGTATCCCTTCCAAAAAAATCTAAACCACTGTAATTATAACACACACAAAAAAAAAAAAAAGAAGAAAAGAAAAAAAAGAGGGGAAAAAAAGGAAGTAGACAGTGTGTAATCATGACAGATGATGATAATGCAAACTTTCAGTTAACCCACGGTACCTGTCACCTTTGCAGGATGAATAAAGGAAGGTTATGGCCAGGATAAATCATTATCTCCTTAATCCTAAATCATGGGTCACCTTCTAGTGGGAGGTGTCCCTGCCCATGGCAGGGGGGGTTGGAACAAGATGAGCTTTAAGGTCCCTTCCAATCCAATCCATTCTGGGGTTCTCTGATTAATAACACAGGCTGAAGAACCTCCTTTAGTTCAGAGGCTCCTTTTGAGGACGAAAGTGTTCTTTCATCTCAGTGAAGCAGACAACTCATGGCTAAGCTGAATGCATTTTAGAAAGGTAAACAAACAATAATTTAAAGCTTTGCAGTGATGGAAAATTTTAACCTCGTGTTGGAATCTCTTCTAACCTTTATAGCTAAGGAGATGTATCTTAGTGAAGGCTGCCAGCTCCAAGGCATGGCTTGGACTCAATTCTTGTGGCTCCTGTTTAGCTGCTCCAAAGCTGGACAGGACCAGAGAAGGAAGACAAAACAATTTCTGCAGCTCCCTGCAGCGATTTGATGCATGAAGGGCTGTAAGGACCTGAGAGGACCTCCATTTCTTCTGCCCAAGGAAGGATTGAACCTCAAAGGAGGCACAGCAGGGCAGGCAGAAGTGTTATGACACAGGCCATGGAGCCTTTCTCCCCAGACAACTCAGGAGAGAGTTCTATAATCTGCTCAGGTGAGATCCCCCTGCAGAGCTGCCTCCAGTCCTGGGAACAACAGCACAAGGATGTGGAGCTGCTGGAGAGAGTCCAGAGGAGGCCACAGAGATGCTCCAAGGGCTGGAGCCCCTCTGCTCTGGAGCCAGGATGGGAGACCTGGGGGGGGTTCACCTGGAGAAGGGAAGGATCCAGGGAGACCTGAGAGCCCCTTCCAGAGCCTAAAGGGGCTCCAG
>JAWWEU010000111.1:114480635-114492474 GCA_035583155.1 Acropternis orthonyx
CCAGCTCTCCTGGAGCCCCTTTAGGCTCTGGAAGGGGCTCTCAGGTCTCCCTGGATCCTTCTCTTCTCCAGGTGAACAGCCCCAGCTCTCCCAGTCTGGCTCCAGAGCAGAGGGGCTCCAGCCCTTGCAGCATCTCCATGGCCTCCTCTGGACTCTCTCCAGCAGTTCCACATCCTTGTGCTGTTGTTCCCCAGAACTCCAGGTGGGATCTCACCAAAGTGCCCCACTTGCCTTTTCTAAGGCAAGAGAAATCAGTCCATACCCCACACGCTGACGTTACAAAACCCTGAAAGCCTCTGGATCTGAAGTTGAATAAAATTTCCCAAAACACTAGGATTTGTGTCTCCATGTGGCCTATTTCCCTTCCACAGCTCTAAAAAAAAATGCCTGCCCTGACCAGCTCAGTAGAACCCTCTGTTGCAGCACAAACAGGATGAATCCTGAGCAAAACTACTAATTCTAAAATTATCTGTCCTCCTAATTATGTTCACAGCTTGTAATATTGTTAGATGCCTTACTCTGTGCCCCACATGCATCAGTCACCACACAGGACCAAAAACCAGACTGGAAAATTTATTTGAAAATCATTCAACATTCAAGACATCTTCCCTAATCCTACAGGAGGCTCCAGGATCCTCAAAGGATCCCTTTCTTCACCTTTGTTCTGATCCCTTCTCTGATGCCTCTTCTTATCTCAGCTTTGAATCATTCCCGGTCTCCACGCAGATTCCCTAATGTAAATTGCTATTTCTGATTCCATTATGCAAATAAGCACGAGCAGTAAATTTGCATCAGAAGGGGATTCCTGATCCAAACCCAAACCTCACAAGCTGCACCCACTCTATACTAATTAACGTCCATTAACTCCGGAGCTCCGGAGCTGCTGGAAAAGGCTGAGCTTCAGGGACTCGCAGATTCCCATTTACTCCATTTATTTAAAGGAACTCACAGCAGGTGGATTGTTTCATCCCCTGGCCAATTTTCATTTTTTCTCTAATATATCCACATAGTTGGTATTTCCATTTGTGGAATATTGTTTTTAATGCCTTTTGTCCTTTACCTTTGTGGCATTTCCTTCCCCTCTGGCATTGGGTGCAGACACACCTCACTATCCACCGACCTTTCCCTCCTGCCAGCTTTATTTCCAAGCCTTCTCATTCCCTGTCCTCCCAGCAGTCCAGCAGGCCATCCAGAAGACTCTTTTTGCCATATTTTGAGGAATGAATGCATTATTTCCTTGGCATGCCAAGCCTTTCCTGGCACGCCGCCTGCAATCCCAACTCCCACACTCTGAGGCACTTTTCCATGCAGCAGATCAAGGAGCTGTTCCAGTGCCAGGTCAGCAGCGGAAGATGAACTGCAAAGGATATGGATCCTGCTCCTCCTTCTGTTAGCAGGATTTTAGAATATATTCCACTGGTAGGGGGGAAACGTCAGTTTTAAATACACCCTCAGAAAAAAAACCAACGTGCTGGTACCAAGAGAACAAAGAGCAGCAAGTCCTGGCAAGCTCTTCCCTAAGCCCGGATCAGAGGAAGGAGCAGGACAGGATCCATCCAAAGATGGGGAGCACACCAGACAGAGGAGCCTGGCTCTGGTGCTAGGTTCTGCTCCAAAACCCTGGAAGCAATGCCAGCTGCTCCAGTGCTCCAGGATCCAGCCAAGAGCAGCTGGAGGCACAGGCAGGAAATGTTTCCAGGGATCTCAAATATTCTGGGATCTCCAATATTGAGATATATCTGGAAATATCTGGATCTCAAATATTGAGATCCCTGGAAAATATTGAGGCAGGCAAGGACAGCCAAGAATACATCCCACTGGCTACCTTGGAGCATCCTGCTCCAGCCAGCATTTCCCCGGGAGCTGCAGGAACAGCTGCCAATATCCCACTTCCCTTGGCCACTGCAGGACTTGGCCCAGCTTTAGAATACGATTGGTTTAGTTCCCTCTGTAAAATCTGGAGAAGGAAATGCTCAGCTGCTTTGAACTGAAATGGTTTGGGTTTTTTCTCCCTCCTCTTGGAAGGAATAAATCAAATCTCAGCAAATTCCATACCTATAGCATAATGCTCTGTTCAGACATTCCTGCCAAGTGCTGACTGTGATTGGCATTTTGCTTCTTAGAAGAGTCATGGAGAGCAGTTGGTACAGCTGATGGATTGATGCTGGGCCAAGAACTGCTATTTCTGAGCACGGAGCCAAAGGGATATTTATGCTCTGAAGTTGGGGGGCCGTTGATTTTTGGAATTTCTCAGGTTGAATTGGGGATCTTGGACTCACTGTGGAAGTTCAGGATGAGACCTTGGTGGGCAGCATTGTGTTCCTTTCCCTAAAGAAACAAGGGGCAAGGTGGTGACAAGGGAGGTGTGACAGGATCCAGCAGATCTCTATGGAGGAGCTGCTGGAGAGAGTCCAGAGGAGGCCATGGAGATGCTCCAAGGGCTGGAGCCCCTCTGCTCTGGAGCCAGACTGGGAGAGCTGGGGGGGTTCACCTGGAGAAGAGAAGGATCCAGGGAGACCTGAGAGCCCCTTCCAGAGCCTAAAGGGGCTCCAGGAGAGCTGGAGAGGGACTTGGGACAAGGCATGGAGAGACAGGACACAGGGAATGGCTTCCCACTGCCAGAGGGTGGGTTAGATGGGATACTGGGAAGGAATTGTTGGCTGGGAGGGTGGGGAGGCCCTGGCACAGGTTTCCCAGAGAAGCTGTGGCTGCTCCTGGATCCCTGGAAGTGTCCAAGGCCAGGTTGGAGCAACCTGGGCTAGTGGGAGGTGTCCCTGCCCATGGCACGGTTGGAACTAGATGAGATTAAGGTCCCTTCCAACCCAAGCCTTTCCAGGATTTTATGATCTCCCTGTCTGCACAATCATATTCGGATGTCCTGGCAGCCCAGGAGAACATCCATCCAGCATATCCAGCCTAGACCCAGGGATTGTTCACCTGGTTCCAATAACTTTTCCTAACTTGATATAACTCCATAGCACCAGACTCCCAGAAGAGGAACTTTTATTGCCACAGGGAAATACTCCAGTCCCTTTGGCTCCGCTGTGCTTGTGGACACAAATCCAGAAGTAAACTGGATTCCAAATCTCCCACGAAGGGAGTGAATCCAACTTTGCTGAACACCTTCATACCGTCTGTGCACTGACGCAACTGTTAATAAGGGCCTGGAAACCTCAGATGGTCAAAGCTGTGTCCTCAGGACAAAAATACAGCATGAAACTATCCCAGATCCTTTGTTCTGAATTTTTTCAAGTTCTTGCTGAGAATCTGGAAAGAATTCCAGGCTCAGATTGAAATGCACCATCATCTTTGCCACAACACTGCAACATGTAGGGTGCTTTGGGGAGCCACCTGGATGCATATAGGATCCATGGTATCCATCAGGATTTATAGCAAAATTGTATTATGGATATCCTCAGGGGTTCAGCATCCAGCAGCCCCGGAATATCTGAGCAATCACAGAATATTTGAGATCCCTGGAAAACAATCAACTAAGAAATGGTTGGGAGGAATACGAAACAAAAAAAAACTGAAATGGAGAACAAGCTCAGCTGAAAGAAATAAAACTCCTGGTGACAGATGGCATTAGGAGGATGATCTTCCTCGATAAGCATTGGCTCTAATGCTACAACAGGGTTGATAAATATGTTGAACAGCTTGCCTGGGGCAAGTCAAACAAAGCCCTGGGCAAGGAATTTAAAATGCAGTTTGCCTAACAGAGCAACTAAAGAGGAATTTCTTGGCTCCCCGTTTTGCCAAGACTGTTCTGTTCACACTGCATGAATTCCCAGAGAAACTGTTGGGTTTGCTTCCTTTTTTTTCCCTTTCCATAGGAGAAGCAGAAGCCTCATGTTCATTCAAATTAACAAAAGCCCATGAAATTTGTTCCTGCCTGTGAGGTGGCTCCTGACATCCGTGTTTGTGTACGGAGGGATGTTTGTATGAAATGTGCACAACAGAGCAGGGTTATTGTAAAAGGAAAAGCAGACTATCATCACAGGAGAGGAATATTTTACTGTCAAGAGAAAAACTGCCACGTTTTCAGCACCAGAAATAACATGTCATAAGGATGACTTCGGGAAAAAAAAACCAACCCTAAGACAACAGCCCTCAAAGTGGGAAAAGCAAGAGGGGGATGCAAGAAACTACTCCCAAAATGTGTTTATTCATTCCAGCATAAAAGCAAGTTACAAGCTATAAATAATACAGAGTCAACAGCGTTTAAACAAAGCTGAAGCCAATATCAAGCATGTTAATAAGGCACGAAGCACAGTTGCTCTAAACTTCGCAGTTAAAACATGAGAAGCTTCAGATATCTCTCTTTAAATGCAGTTTTGAGCTCAACCAGCAGAGAGCAGGGACAGACACAAGTCAGTGCATCACAGCACTTTCAGAAGTGGCCTTATCCACTGCCTCCCACACAAAAAGCAGGAATATTCAAACCATTTCAATCCTGAAGATCAACAGAGCTGTTTGCTGGTGACTCCACAGAATAAAATTCCATCACCAAAAACCTCTGTTGAAAAACTTGCCTCTAATTCCCAGATCCGGCCCACTCCAAAACCCACTTCTGGTGACTCCGAAGGTTCTCATCACACACTGGAAGTACCAGATGGAAAAGCAGCAGAAGCCAAACTTTCTGAGCTTTGAGAGGTGGCCCAGAATGTCCCTGTGCCTGTGACACACCCCAGGACCTGCAGCTGGAGCTCTCAGAAGTTCATCTTGGGTCTAAATAATGGGAATCTAAATAAAAAAAATCACTTCTCAGGGAAGAGAAGGAGAACTTGTGAGAGTGAAGAAAGACAACAACCTCTGCAGCTCTTCCCTCTCTTTTTCCACAGTCTTGGGGTACAGGGTTTGCTCCTGATCACTACAAAAAGCACTTTGCACACAATAATTAAGCCTCACATGAACTATAATATATTAAATACTGTTGTAAATACTCCACAACTGAGGAATGGGTGGTCCCAAAGCAAAACAAAGCATCCTCATGGAAAAACACCAAAGGATCACAACAAACTGGCCTTTGTTTTAAATATCTCTTTTCCATGCCATGATTGTGACTTTTAACAGCTGGACTTTATCATCTTTGAGGTCTATTCCAGCCTTAATGATTCCGTGATTCTATGATTCTGTGTCTATTTAAACACCAGTTGATAAAACCATGTATTTTCTAACTTCTTCCTTCCCAAATTTTGATAGGTTTGTATTCTTCAGTCAAATTTTGGATTGAAAGTAGCAACTTTCATCTAATCCATCTTCTGCTCATGGAATTTCATTGGAATGTGGAAAACACAGTGAAATAAAGACCTGCTTCCAAAAATACAGAAAATCATGGAAACGTTGTGATTGCTGGAACATTGTTGAGCCAAATACAACAACTGGAACCTTGACATTTTTAAGGCTGCAGAGAGAACCAGTAAAGATGCCCCAGGGCAGTGGGCACAGCCCCAAACCCACCAGAGCTCAAGGAGTGTTTGGACAACGCTCTCAGGGACAGGGTGGGATTGTTGGGGTGTCTGTGCAGGGCCAGGGATTGGACTGGATGATCCTTGTGGGTCCCTTCCAGCTCAGGGTATTCCACAATTCTATGAAGATAAAGCATGGGACAATAGGAATAAAAAATGTTTAGCAATAAATACAGAATTCATTAAAAAAACCACCTCAATGTCTTACTCCTGAAGATTTCCATCCTATGTATTTGGTCTTTGATCACAGAAACAGCAGAGAATCCCAGAAGGGTTTGGGTTGGAAAGGACCCTGAAGCTCATCTTGTTCCGCCCCCTGCCATGGGCAGGGACACCTTCCACTAGACCAGGCCTAGGTCTAGTCTAGTTCAGTTTGAAGCTGAACTAATCCTGTCTACTTGGCTTTGTATAAATAACGAATTCCATCATATTTAGACAGGTGGAGAACTGGGGAAAACAAGATGAGCAGGAGGCTTTGGGAATTGAGGCCTGAACTGGGACTGTAAAAGCTGATTTCCATCATTAGTGGAGTTGCTGGTTTCAAACCCCCAGAACACAAAGTCTTTGTCCCACATTTGAGTTTCACTGTGCTGAGTTCTGGGTTCAAATGCACAACAAAACAGCAACATCCTCCACAGCTGAGTTTCCTATTTACAGGGTCGCTGGCAACGGCACATTCCTTAAACATCAAAGAGACGTGTCACAAACTCTTTAATTCAGGAATTGGAAGCCAATAAACACCTGTTTCCTTTCATGTTTGGGATTTGCGGATGGAACTGAGTGAATGCTCATGGCTGGGATCACTTTGCATCCTTTTCCATGAACAACTGATTTGCATCCAAAGCAATGTTGCCCCAAACATGGATCTGACCTGCAGAAAAGAAGTGCTACTCACAATGTAAGAACAATCAGTCCTTAAATGCAAAATATTGGGATTAAAATGGCATGTGTTTCATGTCTAATCAATGACAGAAGAGTCTTAGGGAGTACGTGAGGCAAATGATGTTTCTTGGCCACAAAGGTAATAAGTGAAGTGTCCCAAGGACACAGAAAAAAAGTCAGGGCTTATGGCAAAAATTCTGATTCCTTGCAATATTTATTTACTCTTTTTTAATTTATCTTGCTGAATAAATTATTGCAACACGGAAAATGTGATGAATAAAAGCATCATAAGCTCTTAGCACACCTCTGAAGGGTCCAAAAATGGAATCAAATCTTAATCATAAAACCATAAAATCCCAGAATGGTTTTGGTTGGAAGAGACTTCAAAGATCATATTGTTCCATCCCCTGACATGGGCTGGGACACCTCCCACCAGACCAGGTTGCTCCAAGCCCTGTCCAACCTGGCCTTGGACACTTCCAGGGATGGGGCAGCCACAGCTTCTCTGGACAACCTGTGCCAGGGCCTCACCACCCTCACACCTTCCCAGTATCCTATCTATCCCTGCCCTCTGGCAGTGGGAAGCCATTCCCTGTGTCCTGGCCCTCCATGCCTTGTCCCAAGTCCCTCTCCAGCTCTCCTGGAGCCCCTTTAGGCACTGGAAGGGGCTCTCAGGTCTTCCTGGATCCTTCCCTTCTCCAGGTGAACCTCCCCAGCTCTCCCAGCCTGGCTCCAGAGCAGAGGGGCTCCAGCCCTTGCAGCATCTCCATGGCCTCCTCTGGACTCTCTCCAGCAGTTCCACATCCTTGTGCTGTTGTTCCCAGGGCTGGAGGCAGCTCTGCAGGGGGGTCTCACCTGAGAGGGCAGAGGGGTAGAATCCCCCCCTCCCCTGCTGCCCACGCTGTGGGATGTGTCCCGGACAGGAGGGTTTCTGGGCTGGGAGTGCTCATGGGGGGCATGTCCAGCCTCTCTCTACCAGCAGCCCAAATCCTTCTCCCCAGGAATGCTCTCCATCAGTTCATCCCCAGCCTGGATCAATCCCAGAGGTTGCCCCAACCCAGGTGCAGCCCCTTAATGTGAATGAGCCCAGCAGGATGTCCAAGGACACAGCAAATAACTAATAATCCATGCCCCCATGTCTGCCCACCCTTCCACCTCCTTTGAAGCAGGAGCAGTTTCTCAAGACATTACGTTTCAAAAGTCTTTTAGGGATAAAAAGAACCCCTGCTACAATAACATGTTGAAGAGATTGAGACAGAGCTCCACGGTCCTATCATCATCCTGATTATTTGCTTCATTGCAAGGCATCAAATCTTTAGTTCAGCCATTGATTTGAGGTTTTCAAATCATTTTGTGATCTTCTTTCGCTCTGAGCATTCCAATGTTTGGCAGAGATTCATTTTAGATCATCCTCGGTCATTTGACACACTTTAGTGCTCTGCTGCTCAAGTAGAACTTGATGTACACATGAAATAAGAGATGTCATCAGGGCTGTGTAATCCATTTGATTCTCTTGAAACTCTATCTTTCATATAAATTCATCTCTGCAATAATAGCAAAGCCTTTCCCTTGTCTCGTGAAAATCTCTCTAATCTCTTGGCCACCTCGGGGAGCTCGAGATGGAGAAAAGCAAAACAAAAGATATTCCACCATTATGAAAGCAAAGCAGCACGTTTTGTTACCAGCAAAACAGGAATCACTTTTAGGGCAACGCTGCAGAAAATAATAACTTGTTTACAAAGTTTGTTTACTGGAAGGAATAGGAAAATTGCCTTTTCTTTCCCTCTGTTTTTTTTTGATAACTATTGCTGAGTTAAATGAACTGCTGTAGATACATTCAGCAAAAGTAATCTCGTATTACTTATTATATTTATAGCCTTAGATTCCAGACAACAATAGAAGGCTGTAGGCACCCTGACAATTATTTCAACTTACAATCTATAATTGCTCAGGAGCAAAAAATAATTACAGTCAAATAACAAGGCAATTCGAGAAGCAGCCCTTTCGTCCTCCTTTCCCCTTAACCCTTTTCCAAACTAATAATTCCTTCCAAGTGCACCTAGAAGATCATTAAAATCTATTTTGGACCACACTTGTCCTTAATGGAAATATAGAAGTTCCAAGAGCTATATTCTCATCTCTTGGGGGCCAATGAAACGATGGTAAGAATAACCCTTCTATATCCACCCCCAAAAAGACAATTACTCAAGAAAATACCAGAGAAGATTGTTAGAGGAAAACTAATTTATATCCAGGGGGGTGGGCAGACAGAGGCCAGATACATATGCGCTTAGTCATCTATCATTTATGCAGCAAACTCCTTCCCAAAAAAACACGGATTGATAGTGTTGAAAATAAACTGTAATCAGTGCCAAGGCAGAGGGTCTGCACAGCTCCCATGGCTTGGCAAAGGAATGGCCATTCCTCAGGGCGAAGCCCATGACCTGTGACTCTCCAACCCTGTGGTTTCCCCAGACATCCCGAAATATCCTCTGCACTCGGGCTGTGGTGGGCAGAAGGTTGAGCTGGAGGGCTGTAGAGACACTCCTGCTTCAATGAACAGCCTCTCTAACCTTGAAGAGGTTTTAGGAGAGGCTCTGTCAGGGATCCCTGTGGGAATGTGTTTGGGATGACTGGAGCTGTCCAACCAGGCTGGGATAACTCCGGTACCGCAGCCACAGGGACAGAGCTGTGCTGTTCCAGGGTTGGAGCAGTGAGAGGTCATTGAATGGCATGCCTTCAGCGCACCTGCTTCCCAGGAATGTCTCCCATATGCAGGCCAAGCCACACCCACATCCAGGAAGAGCTGCTGCCTCTTTTACAGCATCGCTGTGTAATCAGTCACTTTGTCTCCTTCGGGGCTTGGGAGTTTTTATGGAGATACAACTTCAAAGAAGGTCTGGGGACATTACTAGAATGTTTATCAAGTTTGAAAAACTTGTCCAGCAGAAGAAGATTCAAAGATATCTTTAAATCATTATTTCTCATTATTTCTCACAGAATGAAAGAACGGTTTGGGTCAGAAGCAACATTAAAATCCATCCAGTTCCAACACCCTGCCATGGGCAGGGACACCTTCCACTAGAACCAGGTTGCTCCAATGGAATCCAACCTCACCTTGGACACTTCCAGGGATGGGGCAGCCACAGCTTCTCTGGGCAACCTGTGCCAGGGCGTTCCCACCCTCCCAGACAACAATTCCTTCCCAGTATCCCACCTATCCCTGCCCTCTGGCACTGGGAAGCCATTCCCCTTGTCTTGTCCCTCCAGGCCCTCATCCAAAGTTCCTCTCCAGCTCATCCCTACCAGGGATCCTACTACTCCCAGAACCACATGCAGGTCTCATCCCAAAAGGAACCAGCTGGTTCTCTCCAGAACACAGCCTGGAAACAATTGCATGCCCAGAGTAAGGAAAGAAAAGAGGACCCAGGAGCGCATTTCTGTAGTGGAGCAGAAATCATGGTGTGAAGAGGGACCATGTTAGTGACCAAAAGTCCTTCTGCAGCTAAAAATCACACCCAGATCTTCAGTGTTGCAGTATAATAAAATGATCTTGGGTTTATTGGTCTCCAGAAAACAAAGCAAACTAAAATCTCTTTGTCCACCACAGGGATAAACCCCATCCCACCACTCTGATGCTGAAACCCCTACATTTGTCCTCTCCTGGCTTGTCGGGCACATTCCACAGAATAACCCTGAGTGACTCCCATCCTGGATGTTGGTGTCAAGGTTTGTCTGAAGCCTCAGAAGAATTCAGAGACAACAGACGGTGCTGAGGGTGCACAAGAGAGGGAGACAGATGACAACAACATTCATTGCCACACCAGACTCTCCATCCCAGAAAAATGAGTCAAAAAGAGCTGGATGACCATCAAACTGAGGCTGCAATGAGGCTCCCTCTTACATCCTTGGATACCATGAGGACGCCTTGCCCTTTCTGCATCCACGTGCCTTTAGATGCCTGACCTAATTCCAAACACATTCCAGCATCTCACTCATTTCTGTCCTTCTGCCTCGAACACGTGTCTGCTCCTACATAATTCATGACATGAGACTCAATAATTTCCAGTCAAGGTTCAAGTAGAAATGTGTCACACAAGGATTATTTTATTTCTGAGCATAATGTTGGACTGAAGCCAATGACACACCAATACATTCTATCTCAAAGCCTGACATATCACATGCTGTTTTCCCTGGCTCACAAACAAACAGCTACGGCTGCTTCAAAATCACTTACATTCAACTCAAATCAGAAATATTTTTGTGATTAGTTCTCATCTTACTTGGAAAACTGATCTTTCTTCTAGAGGCTGAAGTGTATTTTTGCCTTCACTTCTCAAGGATGTCCTGCACGGAGAGCAGCAGGTGGTCTAGAATGAAAATCTGGAATTTGGTGCTGTTTGAGACTCTTAAAGGATGGAGTTTTTACTCACTTTTAAGGACACAAGATTTGTGTCACCCAGAAAAAGGAGAGTCTGTACCAGCCAACACAGACTGCCACTGAAAATAATCTACCTAAATACACGGGTAAATAATGTATCCTTATTATTATATAAATATACAATAATGTAAATATTGCTTTATAAATATGTACTGGGACATAAGGTATTCTGGGAGCAGTACTGTAGGAGCAATTCTTCCCACCAATCTCATGCAGACGGGAACTACTGCCCTTAAGTCTCCACTATTTGTGTCCCCATGAGATAAGAGGTGTCTGAGCTCCCATGAGAGTCACGTCAGTTCCAGTGATCCAGGAGATCCAGGGTTTAGTTCTTCAGATCTTCAAGGTCCCTTCCAATCCAAGCCAACTGAGATGCCTCATGCAGGAATTTTCACGGGCATAAGAGGGGAAAGGCAAAGCTGTGTCGCTGGAAGCTGGAGATAAGGACAATTTCACTTACACATTATGCTTAATTTATCTGCATGTGGAATCCTTGAACAAAGATATAAAACATCATTTGGGATGTTCTACAGCAACCTGGCCTTCATTGCCTAGTTCAAAAGAATTTGGATCTCCTGTGAGACCGGGATCATCCCTGCCAGCCCCACAGGGATGTCCAAAATGCCCCACCTCAAATGCAATAAAACATTTCCAACATATTTATTCAAATGACTCAATTCCCTCTAGTAAAACTGAGTGGTTCAGACAGTGTTTGACAGAACCTACAGTGGGTGATCTATTACTCTCTGAGGAAGTTTTTATGAACCAACCTCCAAATGTGTTCTCTTTGACTGGGCAGAAATTGTTGAAGCCAACTTTAGATTAGGTACCTACAGGTTTTAGGTACCTACCGAGATGAACTCCAGCCTGATGAGCTGAAAGGACCAACGAGACCAAGACCAAGATTTAAAGGGGTGCTCCAAGGGCTGGAGCCCCTCTGCTCTGGAGCCAGACTGGGAGAGCTGGGAGGGTCACCTGGAGAAGGGAAGGATCCAGGGAGACCTGAGAGCCCCTTCCAGAGCCTAAAGGGGCTCCAGGAGAGCTGGAG
>JAWWEU010000111.1:114492798-114518335 GCA_035583155.1 Acropternis orthonyx
CCAGAGAAGCTGTGGCTGCCCCATCCCTGGAAGTGTCCAAGGCCAGGTTGGACGGGGCTTGGAGCAACCTGGGATAGCAGAAGGTGTCCCTGCCCATGGCAGGGGGTGGCACTGGATGATATCTGATGTCCCTTCCAACCCAAACCACTCTGTGACTACGATTCTATTCCAGCTGGATCCTCCAAGTTTCAAGAGTATTTCCAAGCAAGTACTTGAGAAACAGACAAAGACTTTTATATCTTCAATTTCAAGAAATATATTTAGTCATATATTTTTTAAGATCACAAATAGTTTCATCAGGTGAGGAAAAACACCTGAAAATCAGGAAAATCACTCTAAATTCCCCTGAACTGAATAACTCAATAACAAATAATCCATATTTTTTTAGCACAGAACCCCATTTGCTCAGTCTCACATTCCCATGTCTCACAGTGCCAGGCTGTGACAGCAGCCTTGTGAAGACAAATCCATCAGGATCTGCAAGATGCTCTGACAGTGCTTTGTGAATGTCACAGTGTGTCTAAAATTACCAAAACAACACGATTTTCCCCCTCCAAACCCCTCCTTACGTACTTTTTCATGGCTGAACAGAATAAATCCTCCCCGCCCCATGCTTTATTAGCAGGAATCAGAGGAGGAATGCTGATGGAAAATGTGGGCATCCCAGCACAGAAACAAACACACACAGACATATAGAGCTCCTGCAAAGCACCATCAGTGGGGTAAGAGCAGCTTCCAGTCATTAATGGGATAATTTACCTCTGTTTCAAACTTAACCCAGCTCAGAATGATGCCAAGCATATGTTCATCCCAGCCATGGATATATCTCAATTTATCACTGGCAGGGAATTAGTTCTCTGCAAGGCTTTTGCAATTGTTGAAGCCATCCAGGTGCTCATACTGGCTTTTTGCATGGAAATTACAATATGAATAAATAAAAAAACCAAATTTTAAAAAGCAATAAATAGATGAATAGAAAAACAACGCTTATCTTGAAGGCTGTTCCTGCTGTTGGAAGTCACTGAGCCCTATCCCCAAACTCGTGAAAATTAACTGTGTCTCTTCTACTCCTTCCAGTGGCCAAGTCCCCAAAACATCATTAAAAGGTTGTTTTAAGGTGAGTGATGCTGATTGAAAAGCTGCAACCTGACTTCTAAAAACCTCTGGATCTTCACTAATGTGCACCAGCCGCTCTGAGTGGAAACCCACACAAAGCTGAATTCTTCGTTACCTCCAGAAATCTAAATTAACATAAAAAACTCCCTGATGGAGAAGCACAGAGATTGTGTTTGAAGGCCACGTTACTTTTGTTTTCAGAAAGAAAAAGAGATGTGGCTCCTTTGAAAGAAAAGAATGTTCTGAAGGGTTGTGCTGATCAAGGACAGCTTTCACTTTGCATTAGGGACATTTTATTGTCCCTTATTAGTGTTTATAAATGTCAGGAAATGTCCTTGGTAAGACCAAGCAGGCAGTAATATTTTGTTTTCATCTGTGTCTGTCTTTGCAGAGCTCTGAAACTGCCCAATTCCATCAAATCACAGCAGCGTTTAATGTATAATGTCCATGATATTCCACAGGATGAGAGAAATCAAATATGGAGATTTTTATGTCTAGAAGTCCTGGAATTATGGTTAGTACTGTGTTTATCACCTTATTTTAAAACAAGCTCAGGGGAAAATTTTCGGTTCAGGGCTTAGACTTTGAAATCCTAAACAGGGAACATTCCCTGCTGTGGTTAAAGACTGAAATACCCCTGAAGGTCTGACCCTCAAACCATTGCACTCCAGGCAAGGCTGGGAGGAAGGAGATGATCTCTGGAGAAGGGTTTGGGGGACCTGGTGGGGGACAGGCTGGACATGCCCCCCAAGGGCACTCCCAGCCCAGAAACCCTCCTGTCCTGGGCTCACCCCTCAGCGTGGGCAGCAGGGGAGGGCGGGATTCTGCCCCCTTGCCACCTCAGGTGAGACCTCCCTGCAGAGCTGCCTCCAGCCCTAAGAACAACAGCACAAGGATGTGGAGCTGCTGGAGCGAGTCCAGAGGAGGCCACGGAGATGCTCCAAGGGCTGGAGCCCCTCTGCTCTGGAGCCAGGCTGGGAGAGCTGGGGAGGTTCACCTGGAGAAGGGAAGGATTCAGGGAGACATGAGAACCACTTGCAGTGTCTAAAGGGGCTCCAGGAGAGCTGGAGAGGGACTTGGGACAAGGCATGGAGGGACAGAACAAGGGGAATGGCTTCCCACTGCCAGAGGGCAGGGATAGGTGGGATACTGGGAAGGAATTCTTGGCTGGGAGGGTGGCAAAGGGCTGGGATGGAATTCCCAGAGAAGCTGTGGCTGTCCCTGGATCCCTGGAAATGTCCAAGGCCAAGTTGGACAGGGCTTGGAGCAACATGGGCTAGTGGAAGTTGTCTCTGCCCATGGCAGGGGGTTGGAACAGGATGGTGTTTAAGGTCCCTTCCCACCCAAAACAGCCTGTGATTCCATGTGTAAGAACAAAGGGCAGTAAGGATGAACCCCTGAGCAGGGACAGGGAACTGGGTTTTGTTTCAGTTCTCTGAAGAGACAACAAAAAGACAAATTCAGGTCTGGAAGACAGAAAAAAGGAAATTGGGAACTAAGGATACATTTCTTCAATAAACATACTCTAAAGGCAGGAATAGGAACAAGACTTGGTTTAGGGACAGAGCAGCCTCTCTTTCAGCCATTCCTTTCTGTTTTGCCTTTTCTTTACAGGTTTATTCTCTCAGTCCTGAACTACAGAAATTCAGGGGCCATTTTTCCACTGCCATGTGAACACAGGACACTGTTAAGGCTTCAGAGCTCACAAATCCACCCCATTAGGGCACTTCCTTCACTTTTCCGAGGTGTTTAAAGAGACTTAACACAAGAAACACAAATCCCTTCTGGAAGACCTTCCCTCTGGCTCTCAATTATTCCACAACATGATCCTTGTAACATCTGCTGGTGTCTCTGTAGATGTTTCTCCTATATTTGGGTCACAGCACATGCACCTGTTTCAACATCAGGAACTCTTCCATTCTCTTCAGACAGACATAAAATATCTGCTGAGGTGTAGTGTGGTTAAAGTTTTCTTCTTTTCCTTTGAGCAACGCAGAAAAATTGTTTGTTCTATTTTTACTGTCTACAAAGAAAAAAGATGTTTCTCTTGGGGGCCAAACTTTGTTTCCTTTCTTTTCCTGGTGAAAAACAGTAATTGAAAACTCCAACAGACCAAAGGACTTCCTCACACACATTTTTATCTGCCATGGCACCAGTAGCTGTTTCAGGAGTGAGCAAAACAAACTCTGCATGGATTTATCCATTCTTAAACACACTTTTCCCCTTCCAAATGAAATTACTCTCCTTTGGTTGAGAAGTTGCCCTGATCAAGCCTTTATCATAGAAGCAGAATGGTTTGGGTTGGAGGGTCTTTAAATCTCATCCCATCCCACACCCTGCCATGGGCAGGGACACCTTCCACTACCCCAGGTTGCTCCAAGCCCTGTCCAACCTGGCCTTGGACACTTTCAGGGATGGGGCAGCCACAGCAAAGCACAACAAGAATCCAGCTCTGTGGAATTACTGGAATTTTCTGCTGTCTAACAAGTGTGGAGCAGAAGGTGACCAAGCTTGGATATGTCTGCCAGCCCTGAAACATCCATTAATTAGATCTTATCAGCTACTTAACATCCTCTTTCTGTCTATACTTTGTTTACAACAAGAAGCCAATTATCTCATTATGAGCCACTATATGTCAAGCAAATACAACTCAATTTAGCCCTTTATTTCAGAAGTGTTACAATTACAAATCTGAACTCTTGCCAGACTTTCCTGAAGGTAAATAAGAGCCCTTCCATGAACACACCATATGCACGAGGCTTCCTCTCAGAGAAATAAGGGAACATGAAAGCCCAGTGAATGTAGAGGTGCTCTGGGATAAACTGGAATCTTGCAACAGGAAAAGGAGCATTTCAAATGCAGAAAGCTGGATTAGTGGGAAGTGTCCCTGCCCATGGCAGAGGGCTGGAATGAGATGATCTTTAAGGTCCCTTCTAACCCACAGCACTCTTGATTCTCTGATAATACAGCAGTGCATTAAATGTGTTTAACACAGGCAAAGAATTACAATAGTGCTGATGAAAGTACTAATTTATTGAAATTTGGAGCTTTGAAGTATTTCTTTTATTTTTTCTACCCCTCTATTCAAAAGTTGAATTTAGTCCCTGAGAATGCTTATTTTCAAAACATTATCAACCCCCTCTACACATGTTCAGATTTTGAGTCTTGGTTAGGTTTTGGGTCAAAATCAGTCTCTACAGGCAAAATATGTTTAATTAAAAATATCCATGAGCATAAAACCTACATGAAAAGTTTCTAGACAGGCATTTATTGAATGGCTTCTACTTTATCATCCATACCGCAAACACATCCTGAGTTTCACAGAATCACAGAATCACAGAATGGTGTGGGATGGAGGGACCTCAAAGCTCATCCAGTTCCACCCCCTGCCATGGGCAGGGACATCTTCCAATAGCCCAGGTTGCTCCAAGCCCCATCCAACCTGGTCTTGGACACTTCCAGGGATGGGGCAGCCACAGCTTCTTTGGGCAAGTCACTGAACTTGGGAATAGACCTCAAAGGACACACTGATTTTGCATATAACATTCCCTGGTGTCTTCAGGGAGGCTGTGAGCGGTGCCCATGCTCTTCCAGTGCTCTTCAGGCTTTAAAATCAGCTGTTAGCTGCATTAAGAGGTCACTGGATGAGCAGAATTAAAAGATTTCCATTAAAGAGCCCCCTTCACCCTTGAAATGTGGCTCTTTCTCTATTGCAGGAACAAGGACAAGTTTCTTTATCCTAAGGAAAAATAGGTGATGCTGAACAGACAACAGGAGAGCCTCATGATCATTTAAATAGTCTTTTGAAATCTGTGTGGACCTGCTACAGCTGCGGGAACAAAGCCCTGGGCACATTCCCCCCTGTACCCCAATCAAAACAAGAAGTCACACCAGGAAATAAAGAATGCACCGTTAGGAAGAGCATCCTGAGGAGGTTTTGCAGGACAGGGAGCTGTGAAATGCAGCCCCACTGCAGGTGAAAGGATCAGTGTTTGCAGCCCAGCATTACCTTTCATGCTGCTGTTTTATGGGTGGATCTAAAATTCACTGTAAATAGGCTGCAGATACACAATCATGTGGTTATTTATCATCTTACAGCTTTTGGAGGTCTTTTTAAGCCATCACAGACTGGAAGGGACCACGGAGGGTCATCTGGTCACACCTCCCTGCTCCAGCAGGGCCATCCCAGAGCACACAGCATGGGATTGTGTCCAGGCAGCTCTGGAATATCTCCAGTGAGGAGGCTCCACACCCTCTCTGGGCAATATGAGGGATTAATCCTAATTAAGTGCTGCTCTTTGAGACTTGGCCCTGGGCAATCCCAATTAAAGGATTAAAGGATGTTTCTGGAGAAGAGGAGTGAAAATCCCTGTCTTGGTAAGGTGGAGTCAGAAAGTCAATGAGTCCAGGCTCTTCCCCCAAGCTTAGAGAGTCCCAGAATACAAAGAACTTGCTGTTTAATATGAATATACACAGATAGGACGAGTAACAATCCAAGAAGAACAATTGCTAACAGGTAGTTTGCTTCTTTGAGTGCTTCCTTTAGGATCATGGAATCCCAGAATGGTTTGGGTTGGAAGGACCTTAACGCTCATCCCATCCAACCCCCTGTCATGGGCAGGGACATCTTCCACTGTCCCAGGTTGCTCCAAGCCCCATCCAGCCTGGCCTTTCATTCCCATTCTCACCGTTCCAGTGCTGTCCCCTTGGAGGCAGGAAAAGTGACCCGTAGCTCCATTTTCCCACCCCACACACGGGAATGGGATGGGAACTCCAACAAATGACCAGGATTACTCTGTTTGACCACTATCCTATTGCAGGTCCAAGAGCAAACCTAAGGATGTGGAGGTTTTCCATCTCTTCCCGGCTCAGATGTTTTCACCACTCAGCCCAATACAGACTTGTGGAAAATCCAGGGCAATTTAGAAATGATGGAAGCCCATAGGCCTGATAGGGATGCTACAGAGTTCCTCAGGAATGCTTCAAAGGAAGCTGTTTAATAGGATTTTGTGCTTTAGCACTGAAGTTCTGGAGGCGGGATATTAACTGCTATGAAATTTTACAAATTGTGTACAAAGAGCAGTGACAGAACCACAACTCACAGAACACTCACCACGACCACTGGGAACTTAACCTGACCATCACACAGGAAATATAAAAAAAAAAATAATAAAAAAAGCGCTTCTTTTTAGAAAAAAAGAAATATTTAAACGGTAAAGAATGCCTCAATATCAGGCCGTACCAGAACTCTCTGACCCTGCCTGCTGTAAGGAACTCAAAGAAGAATCTCTACATCCACCTTTACCTTAAAACTCACAAGGCAACAACACACAATCATTTTCCATTTGCTTAAAAAAAAATATAAATTATAAGCAAATCACTCATTTCACCACCCCAAGAGTTTTTTTGGCATTCCCAAAATCCACAGACAAGGAGATACCGGCACAAAGGCGACACTGGATTCGAGGAACTTCAACAGAACTCGAATAAATCATTATGAAAACCAAAGGGTGACACCCACAAACCCTTTCTCCTCTTCCACCAGAGTAACTACACAAATATTTGTTCCACAGGAAAGTTGACACCAAAAGTTTTTGCAATCACCACTTGCAAAGATAATTGTGGAGGACTCAATGAATATGTATCAAGCAGTAATTTAATATTTGCTTCAACATCGCAGATAAACATTTAATAGAATATAATACATTTCCTAAGGCACTTTGTAGCATCCTCTAGATGTTAAAAGAGAATTAACTTCTCACTAAACAACCAAATTGAATCATTCAAAACAGCATTAGGAAACTTTTCATTCTCTGTATCAGTAAGTTTTAAGAATAACTCTCATATAAATCCACTTTTTTCCTCCCCAGTAAATTCCAAAGTCTTGTCCTTAAGGGCCAACATTAGCACATCCTGAATTGAGAGCTCTGACAATTCCCAGAATTGGGTAAAGTCAATATATTGGTAAAAAAAAATGGTGATTCGAATCTCTTTTGGGATATTTCTTTCTTCCAGGAGTAATTTCTCCAGATAAACACTTTTTCAAGTTTCACCAAAGGGCTCAAGAAACAACATTTTCATAGAAAACAAATAGAGTGAAATTAAACATCTTCTCCTTTCCAACTGGCCACTTTTCCAGCTCTGATGGCTCCCAACAGGAATCCTACAGCACTATTCCCAAGTACAAACCAGCAGGTTTGGTTTGGGGCATGGAAATGGTGATAACTCTGCAAGTACAGAAGATCCCAAGAGCTTGACTTCCTTGAGAATCACGGATCATCCTCAGAATTTTGTTTAAACTCATGAAGGATCCTACAGGAATTATCACACATAATTTTGGAATTTTTATGGAATAGAGTAAGAGTTTAAATTTTCTGTCAGTATAAATAACAGCAATACTTTTAGGATATTTTCTGGGGGGCTGGACGTCTCTCCAGGTGCTCAGTGGCTTTAGCTGGTGGCAGTGATTGGAACATGGCAGGAGCAGCCCAGGTTTCAAACCTCTGAGGATTCAGGCTGAAATGAAGAGTTTTGGCATTCAGGAACTCTACAGAGCTCAGAGCTTTTATTTTAACACTCATGTCTTACCAAACAGAGCCATCTGTGTTCCCTCTGGGAAAGGTTCAACCATTCTGTTCCCATTGACGTGGTGTTTGTCTAGAAGAGGGGAAAAAAAACAAGTTAAAATGTGATAAAACAGATACTTTGCATAAAAACAACTGTTTATTTCTTACTGATCCACAGAAACTTGAAGTCTGATTTCTGAAAATCAAAGTGTACAATCATGAAATGTGGAACTTCATGCTTCCTAGTTTCTTTAAACTTTGTCCAAAAGTCCCAGGATAGAAACTGGGGAAGAATTGCAGTTTGGTGATTGAGACAAAGCGGCCAATCCCAATGTGGCAGGAACCTATAGAGCAACAATCCCTGCTCTGGAAAGAAACCTCCTCATGCAAGGAGGAAAAAGAGGGAATCATAATTACCCTTTACTTGTTTATATGGTCAGAGAATCATGGAATGGCTTGGCTTAGAAGGACCTTAAAGATCACCCAGTTCAACCCCTGCCATGGGCAGGGACACTTCCCACTAGCCCAGGTTACTCCAAACCCTGTCCAACCTGGCCTTGGACACTTCCAGGAATGGGGCAGCCACAGCTTCTCTGGGAATTCCATCCCAGTTCCTCCCCACCCTCCCAGCCAAGAATCCCTTCCCAATCTCTGATTTAAACACCCACCTTCCAGTTTAAACCCCTTTCACTGCCATCCCCATATCCCTACTAAGATTCATCATCAACAATTGTGGCAAGAAACCAAACTGCCTCAACTCCAAACACGAATTTCTCTCCACTAAACACCCTGCAGGGAGAAAACCAGGATATTTTCTCAGTACCTGCATTATTTTACTTCCTTTAATCCTGAGCCTGGTGAGGAATAAAACAGGCCAAATTAAGCACATGGGCTGGCCTTGGGAACTCTCTGAAGGCAGTACCAGGGAGGCACATTCCTAATCCCAGCTGGCATCAAACATCTATCAAGTCAATGAGGAGGGAATTCAGGGTTATTGCAGCTGGAGCAAGAGTTGCCACATGTCAATTGGCTGCATTTGGGAAGACTAAATGCCCTGTGCCACAGGAGAGTGGCTTTTGGAGGAAAATTGTTGGGGGCTTCCAGAGTGGGAGCGATGTGAGCAAGGTTTCAACCCCACCAGCCAGAGCTGGTGCTCCCAACATGATCTACGGCCACCTGAGAGGAGTGAACAGCCAGAGAAATCAGGAAACATCTTGTAAGATCAAAGTAACCAACCCTGCCCTAGCCCTGAGAGCTGCCTTCATTTCAGGATTGAGTGACACAGATGATGTATGAAGCAGTTATCATTTCAGATGGGGAGGCTTTCAATATATTAAAATTAAAATTAAACTTTTAGAGGTGAGAGGGGCTTGAATGAAAGCAATATTTTCAGAGTACTCAAGTTGTCTTCCAATGCCTTCACCTTTCCGTTTCAAAGATCTTTGCCAGATAAAATAATTTTTTTGCTTGTCATTCATACTTTAGTTTACAATTTTTTCACTCTTTCCTGCCGAGATGCACTAGAGAGTTAAAAAAAAAAAAAAAACAAATTTAAAAGGACTTTCACAAAATAAACATTCAACCTTGGGAAGAAAGTAACAATATCAGTAACAACATTTAAGTAATAACAACTCTCCACAAAGACACCAAGCAGAGAAATTGTTGTTTGGGGCTTTTTACTGAACATTTTTTCATGCAAAAATATTCTAATTCTCACCTACAAATTGGAGTAATTCCAGAAAATCAGAAGTACACTGGCAGCATGGAATTGGAAAAAATTAGAGGGCCTTTCCCTGTAACTTGCCAACAGAAAGGATAAACAATTTTTCCAAGCCCAGCATCATCCCAGAGATAAGGGCTTGGGATAAGTAGGATAAAACCTGGTGTCACAGAGACATGGAGAGACTGGCAGGGAACACTGAGTTGTTCCCTTCAGCTTCCCAGTGCTGGAGACAACACTTTCCCCCCCAAATTCTGTTGTTATTTAAAGGATTAATCCATCATCGGACTACAAGTGCATTCAGACACTTGGAAAACTGGGATGAGGAGGACAGGGATTATGGAATCCCAGAACAATTTGGATTGGAAGGGACCTTAAAGCTCCTCTAACTCCACCTCCTGCCATGGGCAGGGACACCTTCCTCTATCCCAGGTTGCTCCAAGCCCTGTCCAGCCTGGCCTGGAACACTTCCAGGGATGTCTTTATGTCATTTTTTTCTCTTCTTGACCCCTAGGGTTTCAACAGGCAAACACTTGGTAAGGAATGGATTTTTCCTTCTTTTTAATTGATTTCAAGCTGTCAGAATTTTCATGACCGTAAATTCACAACCAAACAACAGGGGGACTTCCTCTCAAAAGTGCCAAATTCTGCTCCATCCTCAACTGCCAGAACCCCACAAATTTCCCAAACTGAGCCTGAGAAATATCTATTTCATCCTTTGCTCTCTGCTGAGCAGACCCAGCAGGAGCTGAAAGCAACACATATCCTGGAGGACTCAACATTCAGCTTCGCCTCGGGCAGAGTCTGCTTCCCACAGGTGCAGTGCCTGCCTTGTGCTCCTTGGATTCCTTGGGTTTTGATAAAAGTAATCCTTCCCAGATCCTCCGTGCCTGTGGAACAGCACAATACATGGAAAGGTAATCAAAGGTCGCTAAACTATTTCTTGGGCACGACTCTGTGTTTGCAGCCCATCCCTGGATAGTTCCTAACAGGGTCCTGAAGATTCGCTGACTTCAAGTAAAGTTCTCTCCACACATGGATTATCATGGAATCATGGAACGGTTTGGTTGCAAGGGACCTTAAAAATCATCTGGTTCCAACCCCCTGCCATGGGCAGGGACACCTCCCACTAGACCAGGTTGCTCCAATGGAATCCAACCTGGCATTGGACACTTCCAGGGATGGGTAGCCACAAATTCTCTGGGCAACCTGTGCCAAGGCCTGCCCACCCTCACAGGGAAGAATTCCTTTCCAATATCCCATCTATCCCTGCCCTCTGGCAGTGGGAAGCCATTCCCTGTGTCCTGGCCCTCCATGCCTTGTCCCAAGTCCCTCTCCAGCTCTCCTGGAGCCCCTTTAGGCTCTGGAAGGGGCTCTCAGGTCTCCCTGGATCCTTCCCTTCTCCAGCTGAACCCCCCAGCTCTCCCAGCCTGTCTCCAGAGCAGAGGGGCTCCAGCCCTCGCAGCATCTCCGTGGCCTCCTCTGGACTCTCTCCAACAGCTCCACATCCTTGTGCTGTTGTTCCCAGGACTGGAGGCAGCTCTGCAGGTTGAGGCTGAAAAGAGGTGGACAATCCCCTCCCTTGCCTTTGGTCTGTGTCTGTACCAGTAAACTATTCAAACAGACAAGCCATGTCCAGAAACTATTTGAGTGTTAATCAGCCTGGCTGAAACCACATCAGCTCCAACCCCAACAATGTACCAGCTTGGACAATCCAGTTCCAGTGCCCAGACCTGTTCTCTGGCACCTCTTAATTTATTAGTTAGCATTAAATTTATCCTCACAGATTCACGTGTGTTGATGTTATCACACCTGTAACAGATAAATTTAACAACGAAATATGTTCAAATGAGAAAGTTCCATAAAAAATACTTTCTTTTAAACCAGACTTTGGTTCTAACCAGACTTATTGTTCTGCTACAAGCCCTGAGGAAGTTTAAAGGAACTGCAGGTTAAGGTACCCACAGTCACTAATGAATATAATTTGTCTAATTGTGGACCCAAAGGAAGGTGCTTAAAAGAGATTTGGCTTTCAGACAGTGCTGATCCAGCAATGAATGAAAATCAGGAATTTTCTGGCCTCAAAATATTCAATCTCAAGCAATCACAGTAAAGATCTGAGAACATTTAAATTATATTAGGAGATTCATATGTTCTTCATATTTATCTTCTAATTTTTAAGCCATTAGGGAATATTTAGACTGCACATCCAAACTTGTTTTATCAGAGCAGCCAGAAAGTTATTATTTTTAAATGAAAACTGAGATTCTCACATAATCAAATTAATCCAGGAGTAAGGGGTCACATTTATATGCAAGGACTGTTAATTTTCTGTGGCAAGTACAGCCAGAAATTGAATTGAAAGCAGTTCATTAACCAATTACCAGGAGCCTCCTCCATCTCCTAAAGCACAACCAGGATGGGAACAGGCGAGAGGAGGAGGAAAAGGGGGAAGCCGTGAAGCGGTGAGGGGGGAACATCCTGAAGGAATGAGCTGCTGCTTGAAGGGCTCCCTTCCCCTTTCTGTTTTGCCCTTCCCTACACTTCCCATCACACCACGATGGGGAAGGTTCTTCACCTGGACTACACCAGATATCACTCTGTCAGCGCAGTAGCTCCATCACTGAAGGGCTGGGAATTCCAGGGAGAAAACAGGGACAACGGGTCAGGGGATATGAGAATTTTGTAAAACAATTATGGAAGTAACTCAGTGGTTATTGGGACTTTGGACACCTCCTGGAAGGAAATAAAAAAGCACAGGGTGGGATTGTTGGGGTGTCTGTGCAGGGCCAGGAGTTGGGCTCAATGATCCCTGTGGGTTCCTTCCAACTCGGGATGTTCTGCGAAGTTTTGTCAGCTGTGCAGGGAATGTACAGATGATATTTCCTGTACTCTCCATATTCATTTGAAACAAGTTTGCAGGCAATAAAGGGGCATGAAACTCAGTGCCAGGCCTGTGTGCCAAAGCCCACTTTCATCTGAGTTAGGAGGGGTGAAGGAGAATGTCCAGCATTGACTAAGCAGGTTGTTTAAATGGCTTTCAAATTGTAGATGTGAGAGGAGTAAGCCACCCACAGTCTCAGCTCCCCCTCTCCAAAGCCAAATAATAAAGAGCAGGATGACAGATGCCACTTGGAAACTCCGAGCATGTCATTTCAGTGTCACCTCCACTGTGGGCTTTGATGTAAAAACTCACTGAGTGCCTCAGTTCAACTTCAGGGTTTGAGTCTGGATCCCCCAGAAAGACCAGAGTGCAATGGATCATGGAATTCCAGGATGGTTTGGGTTGGAAGGGACCTTAAAGCCCTTCCAGTTCCAACCTCAACACATTCCACTATCCCAGGTTGCCCCAAGCCCCATCCAAACTGGCCTTGGACACTTCCAGGGATGGGAATGGTGCAACAAGAAGACCTCAATATGCAAAACATAAGGCCAGTGGGTTGCAAACAACAAATGATCTAATTTTTATTTTCAGTGAAAGACTGCAATGGGGAGGGGAAATAGTGAAACTTTGGCAGCACAGTGTTCCATTTATCAGGTAATGAGGGAAAGGTTTGTCAAGTGTTACCCAAGAGAAGAAATCCTAAGGTTAAGATGACAAAGTGGTGAAAATAAGGAATCACTACCCTTGGGCAAAGGTTCATCATGGGTGACATATGAAACCTCCATTCCAAGGAAGCCTTTCTTACCAGTGTTTTCTAAACAACTATTTTGTTTTTATTTGAACCATTTAAGCATTTAATTTAACCAGGACATGTCAGCAGAGGATGAACTAGAACCTGTTCATGCTTTCAGCTCTCTCCAGGGATATTCAGGAGCTGGACAACCTTTGTGGATCCCTTCCAGCTCAGATACTGTCATTCTATGACCCTTTACACTAACTATATTGAAGTTTACAGAGAGCACTGAATTTACTGACAGAGGATTAACTCCACTAAAACAGGCACTTCCATCAGGCCACATGGCCTCTGGAAGCACCACATTTAACACATAACAGCAATAAATGTGTTACTTGCATTTCCAAGTATAAACCTTACTCAGTATCTTCAAAACCAAACTCTGGTTCAGTGTATTTACATGTTATCTGATGAGACCATCACTGTATTTCATTCCCCTGGTTTAGAAAACAGGGATCTGACCTTTATTTGTGCTTTTGCCTGAGCAAATTACCTGATTCTAAACACTTCTGGGCTTCCAGAATTTCTGTGAACTTCCCTGAAAGCCACAATCGGCTGGTACTTCTGTAAAGCAGGTTATTCAATTATAGACCTAAACATGAACCTTGAAGCCTGACCTTTTAGACCTAAGGAGGTTTCTTTATTTATTCACTTAATTATTCCACTATTTCATAACCCAAAAGGTATTTCCTTAAAGAATGGGTTTAGTTCTCTGATAAGGTACCTGATGTTTGTGCCAAAAGGAGTTTTGCAGGTACCACCTACCAAATCATGTCAGAGACGAGGGTTTGATAAATTGTACAAGGATAGGATTATTCCAGCCATTAATATTGAACCAGATCCTCCTTCAGGAAGGGCAAATCTTATTTAAATCCATCCCCTCTCTCAGGATCTCCTGGATACCAGAAAACACTTTTGAAACGGTTTCGCAATGACCTGCAAAGGACTGAGGGGAAGTTGGACTGCTGAAGGAATAGAAGTAACCTGTTAAATCCCCTTATTTCCAACCTAACCTGTCTAGGACACCCCCCTCATCCTTATTGCTGAAGGTGGAGCCTCTTTTCACCATTCTGAGAATTTCAAAAAGCTTCTCAATGGAAAAATCCATGAAAGCAGAGCTTCTCTGGGGTCATGCTCTTAGAGGACTAAAGGAGGAAGAGAGCAGCTCCACTCGAGCGAGTGGGACTCGATGTGTAATTTAAGGCAGGATTTCATCCATAAATCCGTCACAGCTGGTGATGAAACAAAAGCTCTTCTTTCCTTTCAGGTCTAGTCAATGATGGGAACTGTCAGTTCTAAAAGCTCCTGGGTGATAAGGAACCCTCCTGTCATCTCAGATGGAACCCCAAGTGTGACCTTTCAAACCTTTTTGTCTCCCAAGGGGTATTTTCAGCGCTGGGACTTTGCTCCCCAAGCCTGGGCATTTATGTCTCCATCTCTGACGAGACCTTTTCACCCTCAGCATTGGCAGAGGGATGGAGAACATGATCTACTGGGTTCCTTTCACCTCTCACTTCTCCAGTTCCATCCTCCACCAGTAGGGATCAGCTGTCAACTCATGACCAATTAAAAAGAGGACAACTTACTGCCTACCATTCTTTTTAATATTGGGGTGTTGTTCTCATGTGGTGGATCCCAGTTATTATTAAAAAAACCCATGAGATCACTCAATGGAATAAAATAATTACAAATTAGCTTGAAAATAACTAACCTTGCTTAGCAAAACAGGCCAGCAAAGGAAGAGTGGTGGCTAAAACCAGTTTTAAGCTGTATTGTGGAGATGATGTCCCGCAGGGTGACACGCTGTGCTCTTTGCACCCACTCTATCAAACAGATCATGGCACAGGAGCTGATTGATGCTACCAAAAGTGATGAGTCCCAGCACAGAGTTCAGATGAGACTCCAAAACACACAGATTCCTCCAAAAACAGAAGTTCTGGCTCATGACCAAAGACAGATATCCCACACTGGTTTTGTTCAGTAGTTCCTTCCGGGCAATGGACCAACAGGAGCCACGGGAAAATAAGATTTTTAAAACTAAAATGAATTAATTTCTTGAAAGAGGGCGAGGAGATGCAGAGGAGGAGAAATAGTGATTCTGAAATTTGCAGTTTGCTGGGGTGGATGGACAGAGTGGGCCTGGGGTGGTGGGTGGGTGGCAGCTGGGACAGGGGATGGTGGGGGGTGAGAGGGAAATACGAGGATCAGGGATATATTTGGGGTCTGAACAGAGGGAAGTATCCCAGAAACTACAACAACAGCCTTGCTGCTTTCAAAGCCAGACACCACAGAGTGGCTGAGGGAGCTGGGGGGCTCAGCCTGGAGAAAAGGAGGCTCAGGGGGGACCTTCTCACTCTCTGCAACTCCCTGACAAGGAGGGGGGAGCCATCGAGGGTCGGGCCCCGCTCCCAGGGAACAAGGGACAGGAGGAGAGGGAACGGCCTCAAGCTGTGCCAGGGGAGGGTCAGGTTGGATTCAGGAACAATTTTTTCACCCGAAGGGTGGTCAAGCCCTGGCACAGCTGCCCAGGGCAGTGGTGGATCCCCATCCCTGGAGGGATTTAACACCCATGTGGATGTGGCACTTGGGGATATGGTCAGTGGTGGCCTTGGCAGTGCTGGGGGATAGTTGGACTCGATGATCTCAGAGGGCTTTTCCAATCCAAACAATTCTGGGATTCTGAGAGTATTTGACTTTCCCCCACCCAAAAGCACTCTCGCCCTGGCTGTGCCCACAAGTGCTGCCTGATCTGCTCCTCATTCCACAGGCCACATGTTCTGAGGTTTGGGGTAAATACATCAAGGTTAAATTAAAGCCACTTGGCTTCAGCCATCCACAATGGATATCTGAGTATCCAGCCTTGGATCCTCCTGTACTTTTGGAAAGAACCAGACACTTGTGTGGTGATTCATTTGACATATTTTGGATGTTTTCCTCAGGATAAAACAAATCATATCTAAAAATGTCAGTTTCTGAGGACTGATTATAAGGAAAGTAGTGACAAACTTGGATGAATTCCACCTATAACACCTGCAGTAATATCATGGAGATTTAGGATCTATTCAGTGGGAGGATTAAATGTACCTGTGTGTACATCCATATTTATTAAAATATGGCCTTGACACCAATGGGGATTATGGGTTATGAACCAGAACAAATGTTAACAGTAAAAGAGATGATCAAAACAGCAAAGGAAACAAGGACAGAGAAAAATAATGACACCAACCTAAAGGATTCTGTGACCTTGTTACAAGGGTCACCAGGAGATCAGGCAGGTAACATAGATACAAATATTCGGCACACACAGGAGTTAATTCTTGTGGTGTTTTTGACATCATCACATTGTTTCACTTGCCAAAAACTCAACTCATGGAGCAACGACGTAACATGAAAATCATAGAATGGCCTGGATTGGATGAGACCTTAAAGAGCTCAGCTCTCATTTTTAGAACTTCTCCTTTTTAACCTGTTGGAGATGAAAAATGGAGAACACTTGGGTCAAGAGTTAAGCAAGAAGTACAAATATAATTTCGCTTTTTAAGAAGGCACAGGCAGACTAAGGAGTGTCAGGTTTTCCATGGACATTTAATTGACTAGAGGAGGTTTAAGGGACGAGATAAGAAGGCAGCTCTGGTTTTCTGTGTCACAGAATCCCAGAATGGTTTGGGTGGGAAGGGACGTTAAAACTCATTCAGTGCCACCCCCTGCCATGGGCAGGGACACCTCCCACTAGCCCAGGATGCTCCAAGCCCTGTCCAACCTGGCCTTGGTTGGACTCCCAGGGGTGGGGACTCCACACCCTCTCTGGGTTGAAAAAGAAATAGAAAATAGAAATGAAAACAAAAGGCCCCTGAAGTCGGAGCAGAGCTTGGCACTGAGTTATCCACCTCCCAGGAACTGTCCATGACATCCCTGCCATCCCTGCTTCTTGTGTAGCACCTTGTTAGTGTAGGAATTGAATGAAGACTATAAAATACAACTGGATTTATTTCAGAATAACAAGACAAAGCCTCTCAAAACCCCACTTGAAACCCTTATCTAAACCAGCCTGGAAACGAACAGCATCAGACAGGCTGGAAAAACCAGGAGATCCAAACAAAGGATGATGATAAACACGGCATAAGGGAGAGGGGAGGGATGTCCAATGGGGTGTGGCGAGGAGGATGGTTAAGCCTGTGTTTATTTAGCAGCTTTATTAATGATCTCAAAGAAGGGGTGAAAAGCACATGAATAAAACATGCAGAGGATGCTCAAGTGGGACACGGTGTGCACACCGTGCAAAATGAAAAGCAGCACAAAGCTCTGAGCAGAAAGTCTGGGATGAAGCACAGGGAGATGCAAAGGAGCTCCAGGAAAACTCTGCTTTCCTGTTAGGGAAGAAGAGCTTCTACCCCCCACATTTCTTGGGGAAATAAAACTGCCTCAGCGGCCTGAGGGAAGGACAGAAGATTCACATAGAAACAGACCCTGGGAAGCCACGGGCTGGGTATCATCTCTGCTGCTCAGGGAGCTGCTGGCACTGCTTGGCTCAACATCTCACTTGTGAACCAGCACCAGAAATGCAAAACTCTGGGGGAGCCTCTGCAAGGAAAGGCTGGAACAGAAACACTGCAGACCTAAACAATCCTCCTGGTTGCTTTTAATCACATTTCTTATTTCTGATTTCCTCTTACAGGTGAACATTTCCTTAGATAACCTTCTCAGTGGGGCTAAATCACCTGCTAAGTGTGACTTTTGATTTGGGATGATGCCTTTCTGAGGCTCAGCATAATTCTTGTGCCCCTTAACACCAACGAGCTGGTATTGATTTTTATGTTTGTGGCTGCTCAAAACGAGACACAAGATAATTTTCCTGGACATTCACATACATGTTCAAAGTGGGAAAATCACTTTGAAATTCATGGCTGGCTGTGAATTTGTAGATAAAAAGCAGAGCTGTGGTTTTTCAAGTCTTTAATTACCTGTGTGGGGGTTGAAATTGGATGATCCTTAAGTCCCCTTCCAACCCAAACCCTTCTCTGGTTCTATGATAGCAAAACTTTACAACATCCCAGAAAATATGTTTTTAGGCATATTATTCCAACACAATGCCAAGTTAAAGAACTTTACAGTGTCACTGGGAAAACATGCCTTGATTCCCAAGACCCTTCTACCACAGAGTTTGTCCATCTCCCTGTCCAGCTACTTGGGAAAATGTGTTTACTGGGCTAATAAAACCCAATGGAAGCAATTCAACAAGAGTCACTGTCTCTTAATGAGTTACCAGCCCTCAGTCACCTACAATTTAATTTTTCTAAGGCCCTGAGATTTTAATTTGGGTACTACTTCTATTAATTACAATGTCTAATAACAATGTCAAATTCAGACATCTGTTAAAAACTTGCAATGTTAATTTATTGGAAAACCTCCAGCAGTGCTCAATTAAAATGTTCCCCAGTTAAGTCAATGCATATGATTTGTAATGAAGAGCAAAATGACATCCAGTTAATAAAAACAATAGAAAATTAAAACCAATAAGTTTTGAATTGATTATCGACAACATTCAAGATGCAAAATGTTTCATTAGGTGGCAGAGAAGGAATTTCTGGAATCAGGATATTCTCACACTGGTTTGGGAGCCTTGCTCTAAATTAGCATCTCCAGGAAGTATTTCATAGACTCACAAAATGGTTTGGGTGGGAAGGAACTTTAAAGCTCATCAAGTCCCACCCCCTGCCATGGGTAGGGACATCTTCCAATAGCCCAGGTTGCTCCAAGCCCCGTCCAACCTGGCCTTGGACACTTCCAGGGATGAGGCAGCCACAGCTTTTCTGGGCAACCTGTGCCAGGGCCTCCCCACTCTCACAGCCAGGAATTCCTTCCCTCTGGCAGTTTGAATCCATTCCCCTTTGTCCTGTCATTCCAGGTTCTTGCAAAAACTCCCTCTCCATCTTCCTTGTAGACTCCCTGCAGATACTGAAAAGCTTCTCCTTTCAAGGCTGAACAATCCCAATTCTCTCAACATTTTGCTACACAAAACATCCCAGGAAATGCATATTAAGCCTTACTTATCAACTTTTTCTTGCTGTAATTTCAGTTTTCCATCACAAGGTATTTGTCTTGTTCCTTTAAACACTCTGATTTCGGCAGAGCCCTGTAATAGGCAGGGGGAGTTTGGCAATTTTTAAATAATTTCACTGCGAGAATTTCATCAATAGGAGAAAAAAAATCCCTTTTCATGGAATGTTGTCGTCCCATTATCATTTCTGTGCCTCTCTGCACGTCCCCCCCAGCCCATCCAGCTGGATTTAAG
This sequence comes from Acropternis orthonyx, assembly GCA_035583155.1. Classification (NCBI taxonomy): domain Eukaryota; kingdom Metazoa; phylum Chordata; class Aves; order Passeriformes; family Rhinocryptidae; genus Acropternis; species Acropternis orthonyx. The sequence continues at coordinate 114,512,170 of JAWWEU010000111.1, forward strand.
ATGGATCTACACCACCACAACAACCGCACAGCCTGGTTTTAGCGCCTCATCACAACCCCCAGAGCCCCTTAATGCCCAGCTGATATTCCTCTTTGCCTTGTGAAGATGTCAGGAGCTCTGGGGGAGGAGTGGGGCTGGTGATAGAGTATCTCCCTCGCACACATTCCCCCCGGACGGTGGATTATCTGCCCGGGGGTCGCGCTGGGCTCCCATCAGCTGTCACGGCGCAGATGAGCGGGAACGCTCCAGTGCCTTGTCCCCCTGCCCCGCTGACAGTGATAAATGACCAGCCCTGGTGCTCAGCTGAGCCTGACGGGCCCCAGCCTCCCCTCCCAATCTGCCTCACACCACCAGCAGCCTTTTTCTGGATGATATTCCAGCAAAGCGGATCGGGGAGCGCCAAGGTTGGGCCAACCGGCTTTTCCAGGAAAAAAAGGGAATTGTGATTTTGCTGCTTGAAGAAGCTCAAAATCTGATGGCAAAATAAGGATGGGAACGGTGTTATAAACCACTGCATCGGGTTTGTGTGGCCGGGTTTGGTGGTGTGGGGGGAGAAGGAACGAGATGATCTTTGAGGTCTCTTCCCACTCAAACCATTCCATGATTCTACACTTAAAGAATCCCAGAATCTGCTGAGTTGGAAGGGACTCTCAAGGATGTTCGAAACCAACTCTTAGCCCTGCACAGGATCATCCCCAAGAGTCACTCCCTGTGCCCCTGATGATCATCCAAAGGCTCCTGGACTTCTGACAGCCTTGGGGCCGTGCCCACTGCCCTGGGGAGCCTGTTCAGTGCCCACCAGCCTCTGGGGGAAGAAACTTTCCCTGAGATCCAACCTAAACCTCTCCTGGCACAACGTCAGGCCATTCCCTGGGGTCCTGTCACTGCTCACCACAGGGGGACATCCTTCCCCCATGTTCAACAGAGCTGATTTATCCAGAGCAAATGAAGGAATTCCAATAAAATACATTTTTCAAGTGAAAAGGGAAGTATTTAGCCCAGTTATAAATATTTGCTGTAACTTCCTCATGAACAGCTACTGCAGTTTAAGGCTCATATTCTATTCCTTCATAACTAGAAACACACCATAAAATATTTCATTGGTAATAAAAGGGGTTTTTCCACTTTCATCACGGCAAATTTCATCTGAAAACTAGAATTTATTCTGAAAACCACTCAAATGAACACTTTAACCCATTATAGCAAGATATATAAACAAATAAAGCAGGTAGTGGTGGAGGCTGGTAATTCCAACATCTCATCCTAAAGCCATCAGCTAAAATATTCCAATCATACATTGAGGACATTTATCTCCCTGTTGTGACTAATTCAGAGCTGAGATTGGCCAAATGAATCCAACATTTTTTTCTATTTGTAAAGAAGTGATTTGTCATGTCCACTAGAACCCAATTTCAACATAATTTTCCAGGGAATCCTGTATTTCTAATGAATTTAAGGAAAACCAGCACACCAAGCCCAGTGAGGGCTGGCTGTGTCACTATGGCAGTGATAGCTGTACCCAAAAATTTATTCCATAAGGAACGGTGAATCCACTTTCCTCACATAACAGAAACGGAACCTTTCTTTCCATTAAGAAAAAGAAATTATTTGTAACCCAAATTCATGACACATCCCTTTGAACACATAATTTTCTAAGTTTCCTGCTTTTATTAACAAATAAGGGTCTAATTAACAAAGTGCAGAAGTTTCTCATTCTTTCCAGTTTTCTCTTGCTCTGAACAATCGTAAAAACAGAATTTGAGTCTTCACATCTATTACTCTTCCCTGAGAGGGTGGGGAGTGGCTGGGCTGGAACCCAGAGAAGCTGTGGCTGCCCCATCCCTGGAAGTGTCCAAGGCCAGGCTGGAGCAACCTGGGCTAGTGGAAGGTGTCCCTGCCCATGGCAGGGGGCAGAATGAGATGATCCTTAACAACTTTTACCACCCAAACTATTCCATGATTATACATTGAAATTATCTGTCATATCAAGCTTACATCATAATTGAATAAATTGGGCACTTTCATTCCATAATCGCACAGATTGCTAGGGAATATTGCATCCCTTCCTTCCTGCATGAGTCTGCTCAGGTCTCATCGCTTCTGAATGTCCCGTGTTTGTGGATCTTCCGCTTCAGTGGCTGCCCACAATATTCCTTTCTCAGTAAAGGAATAAAAGAGAACTGCTTGGAAAACCTGCCTTGTAATTTTGCCAGCCACTCCTCACAAATTTTCTGAGTGATACATGGTAATATTTGTGATTTCATGGCAGGTAAAGCACATTTTGGGGAGATAAAATAGATGTGGATTTTTTTCCCTTTTCTTCCTGCATAAAATGACAAGACCTAACGATGGGTTTAGCACTTTAATGTGTCTTGATTTACCAGAAATAAATATAACATCAAGTACCCTGAGTTTATAATGCCTGGTTTGCAGAAAACCACAACAGTCCTACAATATTTTTATCCTTATATTACTGAAATAGTGTTGCAAATGGGACTCCAATTTTGTGCTGATTTTTCTTGCCTTGTGTTTTATGACCAGCTGCACAATCAAGGACAGTTTTCCACGGTGATTCAACAGCTCTTGTTGAACTGATGGCAGATTTTCCCGGGACCTCAGCACTTTGTATTGTAGGATCTTTCAAAAAACTGACTCCTGTGTATTATTCCAGGTATTCAAGGGAAATAAATAGATTTTAAGAGAGTTGGTCTGCATTTCTTAGAATTAAAGGATGTGAGGAGTTGGAAGGGACCCACAAGGACCATTGAGTTCAACTCTTAGCCCTGCAGAAGAGCATCCCAAGAGTCACACCTTGTGCCTGAGAGGATCATCCAAACTCTTTTTGAACAGCCTTGGGGCCGTGCCTGCTGCCCTGGGGAGCCTGTTCAGTGCCCACCACCCTCTGGAGGAAGGACCTTTCCCTGAGATCCATCCCAAACCTCCCCTGGCACAGCTCCAGCCATTCCCTTATCCTGTTCCTGCTCACACAGGGCTGAGTTCGGAGCTGCCCCTCGGAAGGAGCTGCAGCCCCTGGTGAGATAAGAGAGTTTCACAGCACAGAGGTGGCCAAACCCCCCCCAGTTGGCCCCAAAGCCAACAAATAGGTCCTGGCTCTGCTCAGGTTACTGATATAGAAGTTTCCTGAAGGCTTAAAAGGTTTTGGATGTCACGTGCTGGAGGAATCTGGGCACAGTAGTTGGATTTGATGAGGTTCGAGTTGCTTTGTAAGAAGTTACAGCCTGTCACAAACGGAGCCAAGTGCAAAACTTTATATCAAACATTTCCCAGCAAGAGCTGAGCCTGGAAGTTAAAGTTCCTCATTTTGTGCTGGTTTTTAATCCAAATTTGTGTCTAGAAAGAGAAGGAATCTTTGTACAAAAGTAGATGGAATAGGGTTGAGCTGCTGCCAAAATTCAGATGGAAGTTTTGCCTGCTCCTGACTGTCAAAGATTCCTGGGTAATGCCCACAGATGAAAGGCTCTAAATGACACTCAGAACAACAAAATATCCAATTATTCAGGGAGAAAACCTTACAGTTAAGTTTCTCTGACCTTCTCACGTTAAAACCTTGAACACTTCCAATAACAATAATTATGGTTTCCTCAACACTTTCCAAGACCTCTCAAAGTAAGAGAGTGTTTATTGCTTTAGACCCATAAAACACTCTAGACCCAAATTAACGAGCAGGGAGAGAATAATGAAAACATAATTGCTGGCTTTATTAAGGTTACTGCTGAACTTTCCTTGGGATTTGAAAAGGGGACATCTAAGTTATGTGTTCAAGATAAATATATGGAGAGAGAGGTGATGGTTTTCCAGGTGGGTTAATGGAAGTTAATTAAACAATTACAAGGTCAGGATTGGGGGATTGGAATCTCTGAGTGGCTCATCCAGCAAGGGGATGGGCAAGGGGTTAAAAAGAGGGTGGTCAAGGGGAAAATAAAGGATGGGCAATGGGTTAAAAAGAGGATGGTCAAGGGGAAAATAAAGGATGGGCAAGGGGGTAAAAAGAAGATGGTCAAGTGGATAAAAAAAAGGATGGTCAACTGGGAAAAAAAGGATGGTCAAGTGGAAAAAACAAGGATGGTCAGGGGGACAAAAAAGGCACAAGGATCTTTAATTTTGATAACACTGTTCTATTGCTTCAAATTTCTCTGCCTTTCCCAAAGTAACACAAGAACTTTTCCTCAATATGCCCAAAGTAGAGCTGAATGAATATTCCCGGCAATAATGTAAAAGCACTTTCTAATGAAAATCAGACACATTTTAAAATTAATAGGCTTTGACCATGTTCACTTCATTCTGTATTTGCTTTCTGCAAATGCTGATTGAATTTTCCTGCTACGACCGTTGAAGGAAAAACAATTTCAAAGATCACCTAAGCAGGTATTCAAGAAGCAGAATTCAAAATTCACCCTCCCAGTGTGTCTCACTGACTTTTGAAACCCTCTGTAGCACCTCATATTTCAGAGTTTTTAACGAGTTTATTCTCATCACAAAAATTACTGGTTAAATCACCAATATTATAATTAAATCACAAAATCATTGGATTTATTGTTTGTTTTTTTTAACAATGCAGCTGCAGATATATTAATAAAGACCCCACTTTGCTGCTTGGCCATGTCAGTTAATACAAATTATTATTGTTATTATTGCTATATTATTTAACAATGCAGCTGCAGACCTTTTAATAAGGGACTTTTCATGATGATGAATTAGGAAATGACTTCGGGGGATAATAAAGGGAGCTGAGTCTACGCCTGCAACGACACACTAAAGTTTAAAGATTGGAAGAAAAAACCACAACATCATATTGAGCTGAGCAGAAAAATAATAGAAGAAAGCAAAATATCAGTGCTCATTTATTTTCCCTCACAGCTCCCCATCCTACCCATGGCAGCTTACAAGGATTTAACATCTCAGCCTAAAACAGCTGCAATTCTGAGCAAAATCAGAAAACAAGAATCATATAATTAATTATTAACCTTCCTATGACAATATCTTACCTTCCTGCATAGAAAAAAAAAATACATAAATTCAAACACTTGTCTTTCAGACTCTAAAATTTCTGCATTAGACACAGATTTTCATTATTACTGATCTAATAAGTCCAATCCTCATCTGGGTTATCAGCAACTCAATAAGTAATTACCATTCACCTTAGGCTGTGCCAGTCCATTAGACCAATCCTGATGACTCAGGGGAGGCATTAAATGAAGAGCACGGAGCTGAGCAAGGCACGGAAAGGGATGTGAGGAAATGCTGCAGCTGGAATTCTGTGTTTCCCAGGAAATGTTCAAATAAAACAAAATTGCTACGATCCGATGCCAACCAACTCTGTAAGTTCACTGTTTGTTTCCTTGCACAGATCAATATAAAAGCTGTTCCCTCTGGTGTTCTAGAGGGACATGAGACTGGAATTTGTTCCTGATTTAAGCTATGGGAGCAAATGGCACAGATTCATCACTCAGCACAGGCTCTGTTCCCCCTCGGAGAACCAAGAGTTACTCTGAGGACTCCAACTCTTGTAGGGCTGTGAGAGAAATCAAATCCAATTCTTTTCTCACCCAGACCAATAATTGCACCTTCCAGTGCCTAAAGGGGCTCCTGGAGAGCTGGAGAGGGACTTGGGACAAGGGATGGAGAGACAGGACAAGGGAGAATGGCTTCCCACTGCCAGAGGGCAGGGATAGGTGGGATATTGGGAAGGGATTCTTGGCTTTTAGGGTGGTGAGGGGCTGGGATGCAATTCCCAGAGAAGCTGTGGATGCCCCTGAATCTCTGGAATTGTCCAAGGCCAGGTTGGACAGGGCTTGGAGCAACTTGGGCTAGTGGAAGGTGTCCCTGCCCATGGCAGGGGTTGAAACAGGATGACGTTTCAAGTCCCTTCCAACCTAAACCATTCTAGGATTCCATGATTTTCTGATCTCTTCACAATTAGATGAATATTTGAAATTGTTGCATTGTAATTTTCTTGATATAGAGCTTAAATAATTGGGAAGGAAATGTTGGCTGTGAGGCTGGGGAGAGGCTGGGATGGAATTCCCAGAGAAGCTGTGGCTGCCCCATCCCTGGAAGTGTCCAAGGGGAGGTTGGAGCAACCTGGGATAGTGGGAGGTGTCCCTGCCCATGGCTGGAACGAGATAAGCTTTGAGGTCCTTTCCAA
>JAWWEU010000111.1:114521771-114535360 GCA_035583155.1 Acropternis orthonyx
AGGTTGCTCCAAGTCCCATCCAACCTGGCCTTGGACACTTCCAGGGATCCAGGGGCAGCCACAGCTTCTCTGGGCAACCTGTGCCAGTGTCTACAATGGAAGCTTCTGGACTCACCAGGGGAATGTCTGACATAAATAAGTGACCTCTGCACAAGGAGATCTGGAGGCACAATGATAAATGATCGCAACAGAAACAGATCCCTCATTTTGGCACTGCAGGGCGTGAGAGCAAAGAGGGAAGGGAGCATAAAAAGGCAGAAGTGAAAAGTTCTCCCAGCTTCTCATCCCAAAAAAAGGTGGCTGGCAGTTGGATCAATGGTTTCTGAGGGTCACAGCTCAATAACAACGTTCTGGGGAGCAAAAAAGGAACAAAACAGGAGAGATGAGCATGGAGAGAACAAGGTTACTCTTCTTCCCTTCTCCCTCTTCATCGAGTCCAGATGTTTTATGTGAATTTCACTAAAAGTTAGACATGAAAAGAAAAGGGAAGTGTAAGAAAAAACACTCCCAGAGAAGCAGGAATGAGGAAAATTATTTGTTCACTATAAATTTGGGCCAAGGAAGCAGCACTTTCAACCACAGCACTGTCAGGCACTAATAAGGATCAATAATGACAAAATGACACTTTGAGTAGAGCCAACTGAGAGGAAAAAAAGATCTGGACAGAGTTCCTGGTAGCGGGGAAAAGTAGGGACTGGAAAAATGCCAAGCCATTTAATTTAGAGCTTGGTTCTGCACCTTCCCCTTCCGCCCTTCCACAAACAGCAGAGCTGAGATAAGGGGCAAAGGACTACTTGAACTGCAAGGGTGACTTGATTCATTTTCAAATTCTGGGATGTTTCCAAATCTGAAATAGGCTGTCAGCTTGGTGATAAATTAGAGAACGTGACAGGCAATATTTGGTTTGGGAACTGTTCTCAAGAATAACTCCCTCTTTAATCCCCTTCCTTTTCACTAATCCTGCCTCAATGTTACCCCAGGCATGGAAGGGGTGGGAGAAGTTCCTTTAGGGCCATCACTTTGGTATCAGCCAAAAGCAACTCCAGGCATTCTCAAAAGCCTCCAAGTGTTTTGAATTCCCTTCTGTTTTTAAAAAAAACCCTCAAGTGATTGTTTATCACCTCAAGCACATTCACTGAGTGATGAACAAGCTCTGCTCCTGCAGGAGAACAGGGAGGTCAACTGGGCAACTCTTCTTCGCCCTGCTCCTCTCCAAGAGATGAGGCACAGGCACACACAGACCTCTGGAAAGACACACTGACACGTGGAAGACGGGAAGTGGCCAGAACCATGGAGTGAAATTGTTGTTCTGCAGTGTTAATTAAGAATTTGGGAAGCTGCTCTGTGGTTTTATGGCAAAAAAAGCCCCAGCAGAGATCCCACCCTGCTGTGTCGGTGACTCAGAGGAGCCAAGAGTCTAACTCTGTTGGTAACTCTATTTATAAATATATTTAATATAGAAAAACAAGGGGGGGGAAAAAGGCAAGGAAGTTATTCCCATAATACATTTGGAAATATTCAGGCACTCGAATAAAGCTGATGCTATTTTAGATGCCTGATAATGCTGAGACACCTGCACTAAATTGTTCAAGAAGAGTGAGATCTTTATAGGCTTGTCATGGTTAGTGGAGGTCACTGAGCACACACACAGATCCCATATCCCCAGCAACAAAAAGCCACTGGAAAAAGAGCAGACTGGCTGGGAAAAGAAGTGGAGTGAAGAGACACTATTAAAAACAATTTAATAATACTCCAGCTGAAGAGTCATAGAATCACAGGATGGTTTGGGTTGGAAGGGATCTCAAAGCTCATCCAGTTCCAACCCCCTGCCATGGGCAGGGACACCTTCCACTATCCCAGGTTGCTCCAAGCCCCATCCAGCCCGGCCTTGGGCACTTCCAGGGATGGGTCAGCCACAGCTTCTCTGGGAAACTGGTGCCACGGCCTCACCATCCTCGCAGCCATATTCCTCCCCCATATCCCATTTAAAACTCCCCTCTTTCAGCTTAAGGAAGAGAACCATAAATGAAAAGTCCTGTTTGGAAAGGAAAGGTAATAAACTTGATGGATATAAAGCAATGTGAGGACATGCAGACTGATTCATTAACAAACCATTATATTATATTCATTTATTCATGCAGTTTTTCCTCTGTTAAACCCAGTACTGTATTTTTTTTTGCCATCAAATGGTTTCCACCCCCCTTCCCAAGGAGAATTCCAGAGGTAGAGTTTGGACTGATGAACGAGGAGGGAACAGGATGGACAGGCCACTAAGTAAACAAGCACACTGGGAATGGCAAGGGCTCCCATTATCATGAACAAATCCCAGTACCACCAGGCAGGAATCACTCTGGGAAACAAAAGTAGGCAGGTAAAAAAATCTCTCCAATCTCTCCTCATCCTCCCCAGGAAAACTGCAGCACCAGGAATGGTTTGTGTCTGGAGACCTCGTGGTCCGTAACAAATCCAGAGCCCAGGGCAAGGGAACAGCTACAAACCAGAGCCATTCCAATCTGCGCTTGATTAGTGGGTTTGATGTTCAAATCAGTATTAAATGTTAATGACTTAATCAGCAACGGAAAGAGATATAATTTGAATTAGTGCTGGTTCTTGACAAGGAAAAAATTTAGTAGAGGGAAAGGAAGTGACTTGACTTGAGTAAAGAAGTCACAGCAGTTACAACCATGGACATAAACTGTGTGGACTCTAAATCCACTCAGGTCAGATACTCCAACATTTGGAATCAGCCCTTAAATGTGTCACAAGCAGCCTGAATTGGGAAAGGCAAATCACCCCAGTCTAACACTTGCAGTTGGGGATAATATTGTGGAAGTGTGAGAGACAAAAGCCCTGAAAAGCAGAAGGCAAAACTTCCAAGAGAAGCACAACTCAGAAATGGGAATCAACAAGCTGCAAACCGGAGGCTTGACCATGAGAATAGAACCAAATCACTTCTCCAGTCAAACTGAACGTCATTATAAAGGACATACAGGATCATGGAATGGTTTGGGTTGGAAGAAACTTAAAGATCATCTCATTCCCAACCCCCTGCCATGGGTAGGGACACCTCCCACTAGCCCAAGTTGCTCCAAGCCCCCATCCAACCTGGCCTTGGACACTCCCAGGGATCCAGGGACAGCCACAGCTTGTCTGGGCAACCTGTGCCAGAGCCTCCCCACCCTCACACAGCCAACAATCCCTTCCCAATATCCCACCTATCCCTCTGCCCTCTGGCAGTGGGAAGCCATTCCCTGTGTCCTGGCCCTCCATCCCTTGTCCCAAATCCCTCTCCAGCTCTCCTGGAGCCCCTTTAGGCACTGGAAAGAGCTCTCAGGTCTCGCTGGATCCTTCTCTTCTCCAGGGGAACACCCCCAGCTCTCCCAGCCTGGCTCCATGTAATTGATGTATAAAACAGACTCAAGCCAAACTCATTTATATAATTCCAAACCTCCAGACAGTAATTAGTGCTGGAAAAATACAGTCACCAAAGGCACCACCCTGCACTGCCTTATTGTGTGTAACACGTTAATGCCTGAGCTCTGAGCTGGTGAAGGACACAGGACAACAAAGGGGCTCAGGGGGTCAGTCACCCTTGTTAGTGCTGCTCTCTGTTTGGGATCCCCTGCTAGGGCTGATCCCAAAACATTCCTGCCAAAATCTGGACTGAGATTCCAGCAGGATGAAAACCCTGGAACCAGCTCTATTTATGCTTAAGCAGCACTTGCTGTGCAGGAACCTGCTCGGGAGCTGAGACTGCTCACTCCTGCAAATGAATCCCACGGGAAGATCTCCGTCAAGCGGATAATCCTCCAGGAAAAGGTGCTCCCCGTGAGTGATCCTGTGCAAAATGAAGGTGGGTATTTGCTGCCCAAGGAGCAAAGTATTACAAACGATTCATTGTGAGGAGAAGATGAAAACAGTGACCAGGAGGTTTTCAGTCACAAGCTCAGTGTTGGCTGCAGAGTTCAGACACTGCTAATTAAGCTTGGCCACTGCTCACAGGAGATTCATTTCACATTCCCTATAAAACTGCCAGTCTTCCATTGCTTGTAAAACATTTTCCCATTCCAATTCTGTATCTATTGGATATTTATAAATTCCAGATAACTTTAATTCAGCCACTTGTCAGAACAAGTTTTAAGAAAATAAAGGCATGTTTCAACCGTATTTAAAAGAAAAATCTTTGCAAACATTTAATTCAAGAATTCCAGTTGCCTCCCTGTTTGGAAACAGGAATTTGAGTGTAGATCTTCCCTTGCTCACTGTAAAGTTTTGATTTAGACTTCTCAGTCTGGAGTTTAAAGCAGAAGCCCCAAAGCTCATTGCTTTCTTCAGTCAAATAAAAATTGTCAGAATCTCCTCCTGTGGAGCCAGGCTGGGAGAGCTGGGAATGTCCACCTGGAGAGGAGAAGGATCCGGGGAGACCTGAGAGCCCCTTCCAGAGCCTAAAGGGGCTCCAGGAGAGCTGGAGAGGGACCTGGGACAAGGGAGAGAGGGACAGGACACAGGGAATGGCTTCCCACTGCCAGAGGGCAGGGATAGGTGGGATATTGGGAAGGGATTGTTGGCTGTGTGAGGGTGGGGAGGCCCTGGCACAGGTTGCCCAGAGAAACTGTGGCTGCCCCTGGATCCCTGGAAGTGTCCAAGGGCAGGTTGGACAGGGCTTGGAGCAACCTGGGATAGTGGGAAGTGTCCCTGCCCACTGCAGGGGGTGGCACTGGATGAGCTTTAAGGTCCTTTCCTGAACCTGCTCTGCTCCCACCTCACTTATTTTAACATAAAATGTGTTTTTAGCTCTTCCCTGGGTTTGATCTGGAAGCACAACGAGCACAAGTTGGGCACCAAAAGTTTGCCTGAGACATTTTCAAATCCTAAAACAGGCAATATACATTGTTTTAATCCATTGAATAAACTGGGAGAGGACCAGCTGGAATTAAATGGTGAGGGCCAGGTCACAGCTGAAGGGATGGACTTTGTTACCAATCACCACTGACACAGAGAATTCCCATTTATTCCCTCACATATGGTCATATCCTACATGAAATCCCAGGAACCCCCATCTCCACAACCTCGCTTGGAAGATTTTGAACAAATAAAAGTCCTAACAGAAGGAAGATGAAGAAGTTGCAGGTTTAAGCTGATGGAAAATCTTTGCCTCAGTAGGGAGGAGTTAATTGAGTACAAAGACGTAAGGTCAGAATTGAGCCACCCAATGATTCTGATTCATTTTATGGGAAGAATTTGCTATGACATCATTGAACTTTCTCCCCATTATTTTTCCAAAGGAAAAGAATAAACAGCAGCACTTCCCAGAGCTTTGGGGAAGGTTGTTCTGTTATGGTTTGGTTCATTTTGGTTTTAATTTGTGAAAAGGTTCCATTCTTTGTATACTGTAAATCAAATTAAGGTCTGCCTGGGGACTCATCAGCCCAAGCATCTAATGAAGGAAATACATCAGGGCTGATGCAAATTTATTGGATGATTTTTGCACAAAGGAAACAACAAAATATCCAAGAAGAACCACATATTAATGAGCAAGCAGATGATATTTAATTAAATAAATATTCTCAGCAGTGCTCCAAGGAATAAAATCCTCTGGGTGTCAGAGAGGCAAATTTTGGCACAGATTACTAAGATTTAAACTCCATTTTCTGTCCACTTATAGAGGGAATGTACCCAAAATACAAACAATGCCTGGAAATCAGACATCTAGAAACACAGAGCTATCACTGATGTTCAGTTTTCATTCCTTCCCTAAAAGTAATTAATCAAGTTAATTATTGTGACACGAATGTAATCTCGAATAATACATTGGAAAGAGGTTGGAGAATTTTAATAATTCCTTGTTTGGAAGGCAAGTTAAGGGGGGCTTTGATGAATAGGTGTCTTTTTTTTTGTATTTTAGGAATAGTACAGCAAATAACACCCCGACAAAGAGGGTGGGTTGGGATGTAGGTGAGTGAGATCCTTAATTTTGAGTTTTCCCTGGCTGTGGCTGAGGGGTTACGGACACAGATCCAGGCAGAGGCTCCTTGAGGTGAACCTGTGCAACCCAAACCATTCCAGTATCCCATGAAACTGAAATCCTCTTGGCCTTGATATCTATTTTGGGTTTGGGCCCTCAGCAGGAAAAGGTTGGAACAGCATCAGGGTCTCCATGACAAACCAAAATATTTAGGGTCTTTATTACATATGGAGCATGTTTCTGTTTCCTGGGAGTTTTTCCTATAACTTTATTTTAATTGGTGAGATGGAGGGGTGAAATGCTTTAGTGACTGACTAAAATCCTTGTTCTCCTTGAGGGCACTGGGGTTTAATCATGGACTTCAACTCAATCCCACTTTAGTCTAAAACTAAGAAACACGAGACTGTTCCTACTGACTTTTCTCCTGGCCTGTACCATTTGGGTTCCCAAATCCCTTCCAAATCCCAAACTCCACTAACCCTCAGGGAGGGCTGAGCAGTTCTGGGGTCAGTTGTGTCCCTTTTGGCAGCCAAACAAGTCAAGTGACACCTTTAATGCCACATTAACATTGCAGGGAGTTCTCTGAAACACGCTGGGTTTACTCACACTTGTTAACACACAACTCACATGGAATCAGGGATATCTCCCCGTTCTTTGTCTCTCCCTTTTTTCTCCCCTTCCACCCAACTTCCATTCAGCAAAATAAGAAAATCCACTTTCTATGCAGGTGAGCAAACCTTGATTATTAATTTCATCCCAAATTCTTTACATGTTCATTAGCAAATACAAAAATTAATGATTCCATGATCTGCAAATAATCTGTGGTTCAATTCCACGTGGTAATTTATTACCCTCATCAAATGGGAGCTGTTCAAAAGTCTAAGCAGAAAAATCAGCCAGAAACTGTATCTATATATCTAGAATATCTATATATCCAGAATATCTATATATCTATAATATCTATAGATCTGGAATATCTATAGATCTATAATATCTATATATCTGGAATATCTATATATCCAGAATGTCTATGTATCTATAATATCTATAAGGGTCTTTCTATCACTTCCACTAAATTATGGTCTTTCCTTCACCAGAACTCCACACACATTTTTTTCCCTGGGAAAGTTGATGAGCTTTGAAGATTTCAGGTTTGTCAGCAAAGCAGCAACATTTTGAATCTTCCCAAAATCACAGTAATAACTCCAAGTGCACTTTGAAGTTAAACATCCCATTATGCCTCTTTTGGCAAGATTCATGTTGATGAGTCCTCTCAGCCAAAAGGGAGGGAACATCCTCGGAAATGTTTCCCAGTGAAGAAAGAGGCTGTGTGTGTGCATGGGAGATAAAAGGAATATTCATCTTGGAAAAGTTATCAATAAACTATCTAAGCAAATGCAAATTCTTGCTTTCATTATTATTAATCACTGATATTGGGCACGTTCTCCCCGGGAGCTGAGCAATCCTGGCTCCGAGCCAGGGAAGCACTTCAGCATTTTCTTATCTTTATGCATTGAAGTTGATTTCATTATTCACGTGCTTAAAGTTAAGCCCGTGTAAAACAGAGTGCTCAGCCTCACTCCAGCCTGAGCACAAAGTTAATGGAATATGGAAATGGGAAAATCAAATCCTGGGCCAGAGCGTTGCATGGGTTGAAATCGTGTTCACTTTGAAACAGTTCCCTCCCTCCAAGATCTGCTCCCTCCCATCAGGTTGATGCTCTGCCGGTGCACATGTGTCTGGCCATCTGAGGATTGCCATTCCAAGGTTATCTTCTCCTGTTTATCCCTGGATCTGATCAACCTCTAATTGCTGGAGTCTCAAGTCATGCCTGGTGTGACTGTGGCTGAAGTGAGAGCTGCAGAGGGAGGATATCACTCCATGTGCTTTTCCCTTGGATGTTTGGAGACTTGAGGACATTCAAGCTTTTGTAAAGCTCCATTAAAGAGCTTTTATGAACTCCTGTTGCAGTTTCCATAGAAACAGCTGATCGTAATTTCTGGGAGAATATAAAACCTTTTTCAACACTTTTGATGGTAATTTTCTCCAAATGACCTCCAGGTAATTAATGTGATGGTTTGACCCCTGCTTTAAGGTTATTTTCCAAGAAACAAGCTGTATTGCTCCTTTAAAAATCCAAATGCATTGTCCAAAACAACTCCGAAGACCTTGGAAGTTTGGGATCTGGTCAAGCAGGGATTGTGTGTGTGGCCAGTTTGTGTTTCAGCTTCTTTGAAGATATTTCCCTGACGTGAGGAAGACACCACAGTTGTGCACGACGTCTGTGCCTTTGCACAATTAGCAGCAACCGGAGACAATAAGCCAAATAAAACTGGAGTTGCCCATTTGTTTAAATTCATTGCAGAAGTTGTGGACTCAAAAATTAGGTATTTATTGCATGACTTGCACCCCCCATGGAACACCTCTGATGAAAGTGTAGTGGTCACACTCTCAGAGCCAGGGTGCCCTTCTGGAAATGCTGCCTGGAGTGCCCAGAGAGCGACACAATGTTCAGAATTCAACAGTATTTTCACACGACAAAAAGCATTTCAAATCAAAAATACTTTACTGTAACCCCAGATATTTAAATGAACTGATTCATTTCAACAATTGATCAGAATTTCATTCTCATCCTGTCTTTAAACAGTCACAAGTTTGGAAAAATCATGGAACGGTTTGGGTTGGAAGAGACCTTAAAATTCATCCCATCCCACCCCCTGCCGTGGACAAGGACACCTCCCACTATCCCATGTTGCTCCAAGCCCCATCCAACCTGGCCTTGACCCTTTCCATGATTCCCAATACTGCAGTTCTGTTTCCCCTTCCCAGATGAACCCTCTTTACCCAGTGATACTTCCAGTTCTGCTTTACAATCCTGTATTTCCATGAGAAAAACATCCTGGATCATCCATTGGCTTTCACAGATCCATTTTCCACCTTTTTTTGCCATTTTACACAGAATGGCACCTTTGTTCAGTGAGTAAATGGAAAAAACTCAAATGAAAAGGAAAAAACTCAAAGGAAAGTAAAAAACTCCAATGAAAAATCAAAAACTCAATGGAAAAGTAAAAATTCCAATGAAAAAGTACAAAACTCAACTGAAAGGTAAAAAACTCCAATGAAAAATAAAAAATTCCAGTGAAGAGTAAAAAACTCAATTGAAAAGTAAAAAACGCAAACAGAAAATAAAAAAAATCCACTGAAAAGGTAAAAATTCCAATGAAAAAGTAAAAAAATCAATTGAAAAGTAAAAAACCCTAATGAAAAAGTAAAAAACTCCAATGAAAAAGTAAAAAAATGCAATGAAAAATAAAAAACCATTGAAAAGTAAAAAACTCCATTGAAAAGGTAAAACACTCCAAAGAAAGGATGATGCTTTCTATATCAAAAATCTGGCACTCGTCTCCAAATGGGATTATTTGCACATGGAATCAAAAACCCACAGCGTCCCTTTGGTTGGGAAAGACCTCTCCTATCATGGATTTCAACGACTCTGGCCATCACTATTTGAGCACAACCAGCTGACTGAAAGTCTCACGATAAATACACCAATGAGAGCCTCTCCTCGAACCACCTGGGCTGGTTTGTGTGTTTATTCAGACATTCCCATTGAGGTACAAAATATCCCTCCCTGTTTTTGAGGGCATTATATGGTGCAGAGCAAAAATCTGCCTCCTCCTGCCTCACACCTTGAACTGCTCAGTCCCATGGAAGGTTTACTGGGTTCTGTCACTACTGGAAATGCTGCTGTTCTCGTGGAAAGAAATCCAAAATATAGGTATTCCCATTTATCATGGATCCCAGACACCTCCTGGCTCGTCCAGAAGGAATTCTGACGTGCTTCATGTTGTTTGCTGCTTGCTCCAAGATTTCTTGCACAAACTCTCTTGGCCACCTCTTCCCACACCTTTGTCTTTCCTGAGAAAACTTCCCTTCATATGTGACTCTGTTTATAAGGAATAAAAAGACATTTGGATAAAAAAAGCTCCTTCAGTTCACTTTGGGGAAGAAAGAGCATTTATTTCAATATTCCAGTGGGTTTTTTCCATGGTTCTCAGGATTTGATTACAGTTTCCAAGTATTCCAACAGGTTCTTCAGCCTCCAGGGTGTAAATAAAAGGCGTTCTCTGGAAATGCCTGTGTGTCCCTCGGGTGGAGCTCACAAGAAACTCACAGAAACAAAAGTGAACACCTCCAGACCTTCCTTTCTCACACAGTTTAGAGTTTTATTTCCATAAACATTGAAAAACCTTTTGCCTTTTCTCCTTGTATTCTGCATAACCTCATAAAGATGCTTTTAACTTCATGACTGAACTGGAAGGACCAACATTATTCCAGTTTTCCCAAGAAGCCCTTACCACTGTCTTCAGTCCCACCTGAATATCCACAGGTTCATTTACTGCTTTTCTCTGTTGATTATTTTGCAAAAAAAAAAAAATATTAATTTTTCCTGCAACTTTCCATGCCAGAAAAATCATAACCTCAAGTTTCCTGCTCCAGAATTTATTGTTAAAAGATACAAAGTCAAAGGTCACCCTTGTCCTCTCATACCTGTAAGGGCTCAAGGGTTGCTCTTTTCCTGTTGAAAAACTGAAGTGGGAGCCAAAGTCCTGTAACATAATCGAGCTAAAAAATGTGTTCTGATTCAACATGTTATTGACAGCAAATTTTCCCTGTGAATGTCTTTCCTTAGGGTAAGCAAAATCAAGGAAAAATAGAATGGTTTGGGTGGGAAGGGATCTTAAAACTCATATATTCCAAACTCCTGGCCACGGGCAGGCACACCTCCCACTAGCCCACGTTGCTCCAAGTCCCATCCAACCTGGCCTTGGACACTTCCAGGGATGGAGCAGCCACAGATTCTCTGGGAATTCCATCCCAGACCCTCGCCACCCTCACAGCTAACAATCCCTTCCCAATATCCCATTTAGCAGTGCCCTCTGGCAGTGGGAAGCCATTCCCTGTGTCCTGGCCCTCCATCCCTTGTCCCAAGTCCCTCTCCAGCTCTCCTGGAGCCCCTTTAGGCTCTGGAAGGGGCTCTCAGGTCTCCCTGGATCCTTCCCTTCTCCAGGTGAACACCCCCAGCTCTCTCAGCCTGAATCCATGTAACTGATGTATAAGACAGACTCAAGCCAAACTCATTTATATAATCCCAAACCTCCAGACACTAATTAGTGATGGAGAAATACGGTCACCAAAGGTACCACCCTGCACTGCCTTACTGTGTGTAACATGTTAATGCCTGAGCTCTGAGCTGGTAAGGACACAGGACAACAAAGAGGCTGCTCTCTATTTGGGATCCACTATCCCAGGTTTTTCCAAGCCCCATCCACAACTTCTTCAGATCAGATTTGCCCAAGGGAAAGAAGACCTGAGCAGCTGCACGGTTCTGTTTCCACACCCAGGACAAGGCAGGGAAAGCACCCCCTGCCCACGAGCATCTCCCCTGCCCAGCCGTGGGTTTGACCACAGGGCAGCCCTGGGGGTGGCACCAACAGTGACAGTAACCAGAGCTGGGACAGAACTGCATTGAAACACCTCCAAATTCAGGTGCTTTAACTCTGAGCTGAACCCAATCCCAAATGGGCAGTTTTATCTCTTGGCAGCTCTTTCGATTTCTGGCAATTCTTGCCCCACCTATTCCTGATATTATCCTGCCACTATTCATTGGGACACTAATCACATCATAAAGAGATTTGTAAAGTGTTCAGTTCTCACTGATTTTTGAGAGCTACACACTTAAATATCTTTTGTCTTCTTGAAGACATTCACCACAGTTTAGAGGTAAAAGAAAAGCACTGATAAGGACACTGCTACAAATCCTTGTTCTTATCCAACCACCTTCCAAAGGGAAAATGATGATTTGCCAGCACTCCCCAACTAATAATTCAGCACACAAATCTTTCCTTACTCACAGATCCTACACACAAACACATTTATCCTGGTGGCAGCCATGCACCAGCCGCCGCCACCAAAACCTCTGCAGCACTTATGTTTTATTAAAGAACATTAAAATATTCAACGGTGCCTTATGAAAGATGAGAGAAACAAAATTATATTTTAAAAAAAAATAAGAGGTAGATTGGCAGTATCACCTTGAGGACACTCTAGAATTGGGACACACTAAGGCATTACACATGTATAACAGATACATAGATTATATATATATAATGAATTACAGAATGGGTTGGGTTGGAAGGGACCTTAAAGATTTGATTCCAACCCCATGCCATGGGCAATGACACCTTCCACTATCCCAGGTTGCTCCAAGCCCTGTCCAGCCTGGCCTTGGACACTTCCAGGGATGGGGCAGCCACAGTTTCTCTGGGTATATATAAATATATACATATATATACACACACACACATATATTCACACATATAAAGAGATTAATTCCATATCTGTAGCAAGAACACATTCACAAATGACAGAAAATTAACATTATTTCTTGATTTAATTTGATATGATGAACATGACACAGCTTTTACATTCTTGAATATGATGTAACATATCCACACATTAATTGGAATTTTGGTCACAATTAGCTTGTATTAAATCCCTGATTAGCTGTATGCATTTAAAGCCCTTTAATTGGTTTGTTTGCACTGATATAATGCACTGTGGTTTAAACTGTGTAATTTCGAGGTGTGTAGTTAGTTATCATTGATTAGCTAATCAATAGCATTGTCACCAGTGTCCCAGTGCCGGGTTAATTACGGCTGAAACTCCCATTTCTCAGCAAACCAGTGATGTCACAATTCTCCCTCTGGCTGTGTCAGCACTTCATTTGCTGTTTTATTAAGTCATGTGGCTACTCAGATGAGTTTGCTTTCTCTCCTTTTTTTTTGTACAGCACTTGAAATGTCTCAGAGAGGCCTTTCCTCAATTCCTCTCTTTAATTCTTTTTAAACCTGTAACTCCAGTGACTTATAAGAAGTGCTCACAGGAAATAGCACACCTTCACACCAGTGAAATCAAAAGTTCAGACAGCACAGACTGGAAAACTGGTATCTCCTCTAATGAAAAATCCTGCTTTGTTTGGAAAGGGTATGTGGAGTTTTTAAGATTTTTCATTTATGACTCTGAAAATTACACTTAAGTATATTTTAAATCTATATTTAATTTCATATTTGTATCTCTACTTCTTGAGTTCATCCTGCCATTTGAAATCAAAAATTGGTTTCTTCTGTAAATTTATCCCCTTTCATCTACTAAGATTGTTTTTCCCTCTGATTTCAGTGGAACAGAAATTTAGTTTAATATTAACTTCAATTATTTGAGCTCAATGTCACGAAAATTATAATACAACAATTTCAAATATTCACCAAATTGTGAGACAGATCAGAAAATCATGGAATCATGGAATGGTTTGGGTTGGAAGGGACCTCAAAGATCATCGCATTCCATCCCCTGCCATGGGCTGGGACACCTCCCACTAGCCCAAGTTGCTTCCAAGCCCCCATCCAACCTGGCCTTGGACACTCCCAGGGATCCAGGGGCAACCACAGCTTCTCTGGCAATTCCAGTCCAGACCCTCACCACCCTCACAGCCAACAATCCCTTCCCAGTATCCCACCTATCCCTGCCCTCTGGCACTGGGAAGCCATTCCCTGTGTCCTGTCCC
>JAWWEU010000111.1:114535742-114551569 GCA_035583155.1 Acropternis orthonyx
TGGGAAGCCATTCCCTGTGTCCTGTCCCTCCATCCCTTGTCCCAGGTCCCTCTCCAGCTCTCCTGGAGCCCCTTTAGGCACTGGAAATGTCTCCAAAGTCTCCCTGGAGCCTTCTCTCCTCACATTTCTTAGTAAACCAATACAGTGACAATGAAAGTGCTTTTGAGGTTGTACCAAAATCTCAGCAAGAATTCCCACCAATGAGGATAAAAACTTTTATTTCAGAACTCCCTAACTCCCTATGCCAGCCCCGCACATGGTGGAGAACTGCTGGGTCATGTTCATTCCTCCTGTGGCTCCCACCTCAGACAGTGCAGAACTGATCCCCAAGCTCTGAGTTAGAACCAAAAAACATATTAAATGTTTCTCAGAACCACCACAGGACATTTTCAGGCGTTGGGTTTAATGCTTTGGCCTCACAATCACCACACAGGCCAGGACAGCTCAGAAAGGGCAAAATAAACATTGTCCGGTGTTGAAAATTATTCCAGCGGGAGGAGCATGAGGTTGCATCGATTCATCTGACTAGCAAGGACTTTTTGGGAGCCACACTGCAGGGCAATCAAGTCGGTTTGGTTATTCCAGATCATCAGGAGACTCACACTAAGGTTCTCCTTTCCAGGGCAGTGCACAGTCCAGACTAAGGTTTGGACGGAATTTAGTTGGCTGGTCATGGATGGACCTTACAAGAAAGGTCTAGTGGTCAGTCCATGCCCAAAGGAAGTTCAGGCACAAGTGAAAGTCCCAGTCTCAGCTTTGGCCTTTTTCTCCCTTTCCACTACCCTCTGCACC
This sequence comes from Acropternis orthonyx, assembly GCA_035583155.1. NCBI lineage: Eukaryota > Metazoa > Chordata > Aves > Passeriformes > Rhinocryptidae > Acropternis > Acropternis orthonyx. The sequence continues at coordinate 114,536,535 of JAWWEU010000111.1, forward strand.
CGAAGGAACTGAAACCACGCAAAACATTAATAATGTTTATTTCAGCGAGAGCTGTCTTTTGGGTTGTCTTTCTACCTTTACATCAGAAACGTCCAGGAAAGTCCCAACTACTGAAAGAGCCCAAGAGATGTTTTAGTATTTCATCCCAATCATCTGGAACGGACACAAAGACAAACCCTTGGTAAATACCAACTGAAATGCAAGAGGCTCAGTATTCTATACGAACCCAAGAACATCCAGGCTGGATCTGACCCAAACCACAGCGGTGTGCCATTCTTTGACGGTGCTTTAGATGTTTCCCAGTGTAACAGCACAAGCACACTGTGGGTTCTCCTCACAGATCTCTCATTCACAGACAAGGGCATCTCCTAGAAATTGCAGTAATTGTTTAACACCCTTTCATGAATTCTTCTTCTCCGAATTTCTCTAAACACCTTCTGAGCTCTTGTAAACTCTTGGCATTCCCAGCAGCTTTTGCCACTGAGCTTCACAAGCTGTGTGAGACACTAAACCAAGAGACTCCCAACATTCCAACAAAGCAAAGTGTTTTCTTTGAGCAAGAAGAGGCCTCCAAACGAGCAGCTCTCACAACAGCCTTTTAAAGAATAACCAAGGAATTTTGTTTCATTTTCGGGGTATTTTAGATTGAATTAGTTGCAATTACCACGTCCCTCTGCGGCTCATGCCGTTCTATTCATTCAAGTCATGATAAAGTCCCCAGCCTTTCAAAGGAGCAGGATAAAACATTTCTAGAAGAACTTTCTGCACAGTGTGTGTCATCCAGCAGATTTGTGATGTTGTGCTATGAATCCTTTCTAAATGCTTCACTTGGATGTCTTCTGCTTCTCACCCGCCACATTACCACTCAAGAACACACTCATTTTACGTCTCACCCTGCCCAGCTCGTGCCCTCTTGCTGCTCTCATTTGTCCCAGCGAACCCAAAGGAATCTTGACCCTCTGCAAACTCCAGGTTGATTGTTTAAAGGATCAGGGAAAGCGATTTTTATTTATTTCCACCCAGGGAAACAGAGGTAGGAACAGCAAAGCAGCTGTGACTAACAAAACTCCCACCTGAGGAGCCACAGACACTGAAGTATTTAAAGTTTAGGGCACTCACAGAATGCAAAATGAAAGATTTTCAAAGGAAGGGAGTGATGTGTAAAACTGTAAACAACAAAAGTACAATGAGGGCACTTGCCCTACACAAGCTGATAACAAAGATGGATCATCAGAGGATGAAGGGGAGCCCAGACTGGCACCAGGCTATGAATTATGCACAGAACTCACAAGAAATCAGGCTGTTTTCAACTTCAAAATACAAACATGCTGAGGGAACAAGAAGGGGTGTGAGGGTGGGTTAAACCGACACCAGTTTGCTTCTGAGATGTTTTTAGTAAGGTCACAAAGAATGATGCCAAACCTGAGCCAGATGACACTTCACCTGTGTGCCTGGGTGGCCAAGAAGGCTGATGGCACCTGGCTTGTATCAGTCATAGTGTGGCAGCAGGACCAGGATGGTGACTGTCCCTCTGTGCTGGCACTGCTGGGGCACCTCCAGTGCTGGGGGCAGTTCTGGGTTCTTCACTTCAAGAAGGACATTGAGGGGCTGGAGCGTGTCCAGGGAAGGGAACGGAGCTGGGAAGGGGCTGGAGTAGCAGGAGAGGCTGAGGGAGCCGGGGGAGCTCAGCCTGGAGAAAAGGAGGCTCAGTGGGGACCTTCTCACTCTCTGCAACTTCCTGATAGATCCAGGTGAGCATTGGGCTCTGCTCCCAAGGAACAGGGACAGGATGAGAGGGAATGGCCTCAAGCTGTGCCAGGGGAGGTTCAGGTTGGACATCAGGAGGAATTTCTTCATGGAAAGGGCTGTCAGACATTGGAAAAGGCAGCCCAAGGGAGGTGGTGGAGTCCCCATCCCTGGAGGTGACAAGGACCAACTGGACGTGGCACTCAGTGCTCTGGGCTGGGTGACAAGGTGGGGATCAGGCACAGGTGGAACTTGATGATCTTGGAGGTCTTTTCCAACCTCAGTGATTCCACGTGATTCTGTGGACAGCTTGTTCAGGAACACACCAGCTCTGCCTTTACCTCCCAACTCATCCCACATTCCAGCAGAATATATTGACTTAATTTGGTGTTTGCTTTTATCTGCTCACTGAAAGGGCTGCACCGCACAAGGGCTGCACAGAATTACATCATCCCCTTCCTGGGGGTGACATCCCTTCCCTCCCCTATGCCACTTGATTCTTGACTGAGCTCAAGCACTGAAAAATTAGACTTCATTTCAGCATGCTAATAGCAATCTACCCAAAACAATGTAATCAAGGCCTCATGTGCTCCTATAATTTCATTCCTGACATAAGTCTGACAGCTATTTATTGTTGGAGGGAACTGTGGGGAGGGGAAGAGAAAAATTCCTGCAATTTCCCCTCCCCCAAGCAACACAACAGCTTTGCAGTTTAAAGCAGGATCTTTGTGAGCAGCACAAAATGGGAATAATCAGGGGGTTTACATATGTCTTGTCTTAAGCAATCAAGGCAGGGAGTTAACGGAGAGGCACATTCAGATGTGCCAATTCCCAAACTGGCCACCTCTGATGAGCCAGCTGTGAGCTTCAATTGTCACATTATAATTTAGGCAAGGAGGAGGAGGAGGGGGGAAGAGAAAGGCATCCAGCTCCACGCTGGATGAACATAATTATTCACAGCAGGATGCTGCAGAATTAATTTAGCCAATCAGAATTATAGTGGGGGCTGGGCATCGGCAGCAAGGAATGTGCAAAAGGAGGAGGAAGGGAGAAAGAAAATCGGGAAAGGGATCAAAACAACGTGACTAACACCTTGTTGATGTTTTGATTGTGCTTGGTGGGACAATGAAGTGAAAACAAAACTGTGACATAGATGGTTGTGGCTCAGCCAGGCTGGCTTGAAATGAGGGATGCTGGGAATTCGGTTCATGGGGGGAAAAAGGCAACAATCTGAGGGGTTTTGTAAAATATCCCATAAAATCCAGCTGGCTGTACCACACGGATGACAGACCATCAGGTAAAGGCCAGGTTGGACAGGGTTTGGAGCATCCTGGGATAGTGGAAGGTGCTCCTGCCCATGGCAGGGAGTGGAATTGGATGGTCTTTAAGGTCTCTTCCAGCCCAAACCATTCTGAGATTCTGTGATTCCATAACAAACATAAATCTGGGAACAGCACTGGCAATTCTGCACCCTCTTGCTGTAGAACTTTAGAAACTCTGCCAAAACACCATGCAGGTAACGGAGCAGACAGGGAAATAATCCCCAGCCCAGTCTGTGCTCAAACCAACGTGATCCACCTCCTTTCATCCCAAAATCCACCACGAATCTGTACTGACAACTTCTCATTGTGTGAATTTAAGGAGGGATGGAGGGAGGAGCTGGAGCTCTGCCATCACAGCTGAGGAGTTTGGCCTCGGAGACAAGTGTTTTTTGTAATGATTTCACCAAACTGATTCCTGGTGGACACTGAGCAATGTTGGTCGTCACTTCACTTAACCATTCCCACATGGGTTTTGAGCTTTCTGTGAGTTTTGAGCGCTGTATTTCATCCATTTACAATTTACCAACAGCTTCTATTTTTTTTTCTGAAGTAAAGTTATATTTTTGGCAGCAAAGAAAACAGTAGGATATATAAAAGAAATGAAACAGAAATGCATATCTTGCTTATTTTAAGATCCCAGTGTGCAGACAAAGACTTCAGCTCAGCTCTTGAGGTCACCAAGTGAGTAAATCTGGATGGAAAAAATTCTTCTTCCCATTTCTATTCCCCTTCCAGAGGACAGACCACACTCTGCTCCTTTGATCCTCCTTTGCCTGACACACCTATTTGTCCCTATTCCTGCCAACCCCTCTCTGCAGGGACAGCTGTAAAACCAGAGGGAAGATTGAAAGGATGCAGAATATTTCAGACACCTGAATGTCAGGTGTTGAATCCTCCCTCCTTAAACACAAATCTCTCTGTTTTCATGGGAAAAGTTCTTAACTTGATACGACCTTAAGCTTTAATTCTAAATAAGAGATGCTTGAAGAAGGGACATGTAGACAATGTATCTCCAGAGTACTCCATTCATTTCCACCTAAGCGAAAAATAAAATGATTATACTGTTAAGCTTGTTTGGGGTTTATTTTCCTTTCTTTTCCTGGAATTGTACAAGCATGACGGATGTCACTGAAGCAGAATCCTTGAGTTCCTGTAAAAGTGAAGTTGAACTTCTGCTCTCTGATTCTGGTAAAGAAGAGAAAACCTCCAGGAAGGCCAGGCAGGTTTTATTTCTGGTGATAATGTTTGATGAACACCACTGTCAGTGAGAGCCATTATTTCATCTGGAAGTACATCAGGCCTTGTGGTAGAAATGGTTTAACTACAAATACTGATTAACAATCACTGCAACAGCAAAATTGTTTCCCATAGCAACAAGACTGGAATGATACAACAAATGGCAAAGCCACATGGGATAAATCACTCCATGAAATGTCCCTTTTTGGGAACCACCATCAGCTTTAAGGACTTGCAAATATTACCTTCAATCTCCTGATCCTCACTGTTCATCCTCTAAATTCCACCATCATTTGCTCTTCTAATAGCCAAGGTAAAAGAATAAAATAAAAAGTAATAAGAAGACAATATGGTATTTGACATCTGAAAGCTCACAGCAGTTTAAAAAAATACACATTCCTATGTATTTATTTTTTTTTTCTATTTTCATTTGCTCTATGTTTATTTTATGGTATTTCCATAACTACAGCTTCCGAAAGCAAATATTAATTTTAGGTATTTTGCATTTGTAAAACACATGGCTGCAGTCACCTGCTTGGCAGGCATTGCTTAGGGAGCAAACACTGTAACCCAGGAAGAAAATAACACATAGACATGGGATTAGAGCTTGTGTATTAATCCCTTCAAACACAGACAAAAGAGCTTCCAATAAGGATGACCCTGTGACTTAAAAAATGTGTGATTCTCTCCATGTAGCACAGGGAGAGTTTGATTTGGTGAAGCTGCTGTTACACAGCCGCTTGAAGAAGCTGCCCATTCCCCTCTGTTTAGGGCCTCAGCCCGTTGCTATAGGAGTGGATATATACAGGGCTGCTGAAATATGGGTTGGCAGGCAGAGACGTTCACAGGGACCTCCTCATTCCACTCCCTGCCATGGGCAGGGACACCTCCCACCAGCCCAGGGTGCTCCAACGTGGCCTTGGACACTCCCAGGGATCCAGGGGCAGCCACAGCTTCTCTGGCAATTCCATCCCAGCCTCTCCCCACCCTCACAGCCAACAATCCCTTCCCAATACGCCACCTATCCCTGCCCCCTGGCACTGGGAAGCCATTCCCTGTGTCTTCTCTCTATCCCTTGTCCCAAGTCCCTTGTTGCTCTCCACCCAACTGGTGGGCGTAGGGATGATGAAACCAAACTCTTCTTGCAGGTGTAAACTAAAGTAGCAAGGGGCAACAGACAAGAAAGTGAAACATGGGAATTTCCAATTCAAAAAAAGAAAGAATAATAAATTCACCACAAACCTGGTCAAATGCAGAAAGACAGAGGGACCTGCCCCCTCCTCTTACAGTTTCAGCACTGAGCGACCTGCTCCAAGTGCAGGATGTTGAACTAAAGTACTCAGGAGGTCCCTTCCATCCAACAGGATCCTAAGATGTGTTTCCACTAGGCCAGGATTGGCATTCACATCTTGAGTTTTAATGATCCTTCATTCCAACAAAAACACTCAGAGTAATTGTAAGAAAAGAGCTGGAGAATAAGTCCCCCCGTAAAACAACAAAAAGCCTCATGAGCCTCTTACAGTCTGAAATAAAACAACCAAAACACCAAGGGGAGAGCTTGAGCAGGGAGAGGACCCAGGGAACGGCTGGAGCTGTGCCAGAGGAGATTTGGGATGGATCTCAGGGAAGCTTCTTCCCCCAGAGGGTGGTGGGCACTGAACACGCTCCCCAGGGCAGTGGGCACAGCCCCAAGGCTGCCAGAACTCCAGGAGGGTTTGGACAATGGGACAGGGACAGGGTGGGATTGTTGGGGTGTCTGTTCAGGGCCAGGAGCTGGACTGAATGATCCTTGTGGGTCCCTTCCAAATCACCATATTCTATGACTCCTTGATGGGTCCATGAGGAGGACCCTGGACACCTCATCGACCCTCACTGACAACAGAGAAAGTGGGACATGAAAGGGTTACCAGAAATCACCATTTCCATTTGGACTTGTGCACCTTCCAAGCCATGGAAACACCTCCAGTTCCCTTCATCCATCCCAAGGCTCTGAAGAACAAACCTCCATCTCTGGCCTGACAGGAGCTCCTGAGGATGGAGAGTTTATACCAGAGAAGTTCAAATAACAGCAGAGTTTAATCACCACCACTTCAAAGAGAGAGCCCAGACCATGCAGAAGCCTCCAGAAGCAATTCCTGCCTTAGTTTAACACAGAGAATCAGGAATCATGGAATTATGGAATCCCAGAATGGTTGGGGTTGGGAGGGATCTTCAAGACCAGCTGGTTTCAACCCCCTGCCATGGGAAGGGACACATGAAACAAATTATCTCCCTAAAAATTAGGAGGGAAAACGGGAAGAATTTTCCATATCACGCTAAAATGTAATTTAGAAACTAATTAAAAATACAGGTGAGGAAGTTGTAGTTCTTAAGTTATAACCCTGTATTTCTCTCTTCAAAGCAGCAGCTACTTGGAAGTTGGATGGAAACACAAAATGAGTCTATTTATCGATTTCCCAGTTATTCCAAATGTTCTAAATCCAAGAATATTTAAGGCCTACAAAGGGATCTCACGCAGAACTCTGCAGGTATGACACGAAGCAAGGAATTCAGCAGGAAAAAAATACCAGGAAGGAGCAAAAATAGCAGTTTTACAGAAATTTAGTGATGAGCTGGCACCAAATATAAACCTGAATGACAATCAAACAACTTTCAGCTTCTTAATATAGGAATCCTCTAAAATTTGCCTTGTCCAGCCATTATTAGGGCTGAGCAGGTTGGAATAAAAGGAAAAGTTTGGGAAGGAGCTGAGCCTGAAATGCTCTTTATGTCTCTGTGCAGGAGTACTATTAATACAGAACAAAACATGAATAAATATATATATATATATATATATAAAAAATAAATAATAAAAGTATGTATTTGTATATATGTATATATTTAGGTAATTTTTTTCAGAACTAGAAGATTTTACCAAGAGTTTGATCAACACAGTTTTTAGACTGAAGGTAGCAGAAAAGTATCTTCGATTTATTCTTCTCAATACAAGTGGAGTGAGTAGAGTGAACTCAGGAACTAATTCAGATAAATATGAGCATAGAAATGTATCTATTTCTGTTATTTTTTATGTATTTCTACTATTTCAAAATAATTTATGTTGCTTAAAGTAACCTGTGAGAATGACCAAATATAAAATGTGCTTTATTTTGATGACATGAAAATTGGCCTTGTCAAAGCTCAAGGAATCATAATTCTGTGATGTTTTCTCTTTGTTTTATTAACTAAAGGAAATAGGCAGGAACTTTTAATTTTCTACCTCTGGTAACAACAAATTAGGTCTCTATAATTAAAAAAACCCAAATTTATGAGCGTCACTGTCTACATAGGGGACCTTTCTCAATGTGAAATGGTCCTTCCTCGCCAGAGTGATAAGAAGAGCTTTCCAGGGCATCTCTCCTGCCCATGGTCTCTGCTCCTCTCCATCATTATATCAGAAATGATCTTATGAATTCATCACTGTAATTACCCCAAAAATACCTCTGAAAAGCCCACACTCCACAGGGCTCACTCAAGGTCTGGGGGTTATTCAAAAGATGACACTGAAACACTGAAAAATGAAAATAAAAAACACAGGAAGCAAAGAAGTGATTGCAACCCATATCACAAAAAGTTTTTCCTACATTATTGCCTTGACTCTGTTTCCAAGTTGTTTATTTCGTTTTGTAAAAGTAACACCAGCACATATTCATTTGCTCCTCTTGTCTGGGATAGAATTTAAAGTGTGTTTGCTAAAATATCCCCTCATTGTGACTTTACAGGTGCTCTTTGTATCAAATTAATAAAATTAGTAAATCATGCAGTCATCTATGGCAATTAACCCAATTTCAGTCCTCAAAATCATGGTTTTTCAAGCTTTCAACTGGTTTAAAATGTCAATCACCACATTAAAGGGTATCTAAGACATATTGGCCCAATCCTAATTAGAATTAAGATGAAATTTGTTGAAACGAGATTCAATTTTAAAACACTTTCCAAAAAAACCTAAATATACACATTTATATGCAGAAGGCATCAATGAGAACAAACTGGAAATACTATGAAAGGAAACAATTTCCTTTTGTTAAAGGGAAGTTTGCCATAAAGAACATCAATAATTCTCTAAATGCAGCAGAGTGAATATTTACCACCTATATGGAACAAGGGGTTTCACATGTTCCCAACGTAATCATTTTGCTCTCAGTAGTTACTTAGGCAAAGTAAACAGGATATGCCCATGAAACAGAAATTAATATACATTATATTTCTCCAGGAAATGTAATATTTCTCCATAATTACACTGGCTCAAACGTAGAGGTTGATGTGCTCAGTAACTCAGGCAGAGACCCTAAAAGCTCTCTCAGTGCAAATATATATTTTTCAGAAGCTGAATTGTAAATATCAGTCATTTTTTAGCAGAAGGAACAAGTTCATCCTCATTCTGTTCCCACTAAATCTTGTCATATGGCACTGTGTCTTGCTGGGAAGTTTCACCTCAGAGTTAACGCTGCAAGCTGTCAGAATCCACAGCTGATGAACCCGGGAGTCAAACCGGATTCTGGTCCTGGCATTTTACACTCGGAATTGTTTTAAGTCGTAACTGGTAGTGAGAGCAGGATTATTTATGATGTCACGTCAAAGAGACACAGACCTTTTCATGAGCTAAAGCCACACTATTTGAAGTCACACTGGGCTTGCCACCACCTAAACCTGCTGGTGATCTGGAAATTCCCTCTTTGTTCCTGCAGTTCACATCCTTCACACCCTCAGCATCCCCACTGCCACTCCCGAGGGGGCACATTTAGTTTTCACCACAGGACGAAGCTGGTACTGTCTCTGTTGTTTCAGACTCCTGTGGCTTTTCCCTTTCCCCCCTTAATTAGGAGGAAAGGCTTTCATTTTTATTGATTATTTTCACCTGTGTTGAAAACCCCTTATTCCTTTGCTGTCTTTGATACAAACGGCTTTGCTGATCCAATGCTTCCTTTTTCCCTCCTGTAGGAATCCTGACTACAGAGAGACCTCCCACTCCAAGAAGGACATTGAGGGGTTGGAGCGTGTCCAGGGAAGAGAACAGAGCTGGGAAGGGGCTGGAGTAGCAGGAGAAGCTGAGGGAGCTGGGGGAGGGGCTCAGCCTGGAGAAAAGGAGGCTCAGGGGGGACCTTCTCACTCTCTGCAACTCCCTGATGGATCCAGGTGAGAGGTGGGCTCTGCTCCCAGGGAACAAGGGACAGGAGGAGAGGGAACGGCCTGAAGTTGCACCAGGGGATGTTTAGGTTGGATATTGGGAACAATTTCTTCATGGAAAGGGTTGTCCATCCCTGGCACAGCCACCCAGGGCAGTGATGAAGTCTCCAGCCCTGGAGGGATTTAAAAGCTGTGTGGATGTGACACTTGGGGACATGGGTTAGTGGTGGATTAACAGTTGGACTTGATGATCTTGGAGATCTTTTCCAACCTCAACGATCCTGTGATCCCAATCCGAAAGCATCCTTTACTGCCACTCGCCTCCAGCTGTAGGGAACCAACCACCCATGGCAACACAAACATCGGGAAAGGTTCACATCCAACCCAGCAGACACCTGGTCAAGCCACCACCACCACAGGGCAGAAATTTTATCTACAAAAAATGACAGTTTTTTATATCATGCCCCAGGCCAGCACATCCACACTGGGACACAACAGTTGACTTTGCACAGGCAACATGACTTTTCTACACCATTTACACCAATGATACTGTTGTGTTGAGACCTGGAGCTCCAAGAGCTGTGAGATGAGACCTCTCTGCTCATCCATAATAAATTCTCATCTTGCTACAGACGATCTTTGGATGGTTCTTTTGTTGTTGCAGAAAGGATCTGACAGAGTTGATAACGACACAACCCCGGATCTTGCAGTGCTTTTGAAAGCTCAAAAAGAACCTGTCAGTTCATAAAGTATCAGAGAAAATCTTCTGACTTTAAATCATGGGAAGAAATCAGAGCATCCACAAAAACAGAGGGAAAAGCCTTGAAAAGCCTTTGAAGGAACAAAGAACCGGCAATAACAACAAAAAACGAACCAAAATCTATGCTGGTTTTGAGGTGAAATACACAAAATCCAGCAGTGCAGGAGCCAAAACGTTCAAATCCCTGCTGGCGCCTCAGAGAGCGCTGAGGGGGTTTGCATTAGCACAGCAAAAGTTTCCGTATCGGAACTCTGGTGGGATGAGCAGACCCTTCTCTGCAGGGCAGCTGAACCTACATAGGGTGTCAAACCCCTGGGAGGACCTTTCTGATGATGCCTTTCACGGAACAGATCAAAAATTTACAGATTAAACATTTTACAGCCTCCTCATGGCAGGGGAAAGGACACAGTGCAAAGAACAGGAGTGGATCTTCCTGGTTAACAGAACAAAGGATTTCCAGGTGTTTCAACTGGGTACCAGTCCTAAAATCATCATGGAGATACAAAAACAACCAAAAAGAATACTAAGGAATAATTGGGATATGCCAGTGCTATTTTTAACATGCCCACAGCAATTACCTTTATCTACTGCACATCTGCCTGACTTCCCAAACTTACTGCCGAGTGTCCAGGTGCGGCTCAAGATAATCAAAATATAATTAGGACCCAGCTAAATCATTTCAGCAATTTCCAGTAGAAAAGGGTCATAAATTCAGGTGAAGAATTCTAGGAGTGCAGAGCTGTGCTGAACTCATCACTTCACTGGAAGCTTCTACAAGGTTTCAAGGTAAAGAAGCACCATACGGTGGTATTCCCAATATCCCATCTATCCCTGCCCTCTGGCAGTGGGAAGCCATTCCCTGTTTCCTGTCCCTCCATGCCTTGTCCCAAGTCCCTCTCCAGCTCTCTTGGAGGCCCTTTAGGCACTGGAAGGGGCTCTCAGGTCTCCCTGGAGCCTTCCCTTCTCCAGGTGAACCCCCCCAGCACTCCCAGCCTGGCTCCAGAGCAGAGGTCACAACAGACAAAAAGGTTGTCCAGCCCTGGCACAGCTGCCCAGGGCAGTGGTGGATCCCCATCCCTGGAGGGATTTAAAAGCCCTGTGGATGTGGCACTTGGGGACATGGGTTAGTGGTGGCCTTGGCAGCGCTGGGGGATGGTTGGACTCAATGATCTTAGGAGGCTTTTCCATCCTTAATGATTCCACGAACCTCTGATATGAGTAAAAACTCTACCAGCTGCTCTGAGCCATTGACAGCATTTCAAGAAGCCCTTTGTCACAGCATTTTTCTACTCAAATATTTCACTCAAGCCATGTTAAAATCCCAAAATCAGGTGCTCGGGAGTTTGGAAATGCCAGAAGGACGCCTGTCCACTCCCATTACAGTCACCCCACTGTGTGTCCCCATCGTGATACAGACACAATTATGTCATGAGATCTTTCCTGGTGGGACCTCAGTTCCGTGTAGTGACCAGGGCTTTCCTCAGTGCTTCATTTTAACCCTGCCTGGATCTCACAGACTGTGTAAACCCTTTGCAGCTACAACTGGTGGCACCCAAGAATTGCTGCAGGTCCCAGCTCACACTCCAACCCTCCGGCTCTCACTAATTAAACTTTACATCAATTAATAGTCACCAAAGTAGAAAGGTATCCCAGCTTTATTAAAATTAAGATATTTGTGGCAAATCAATAAATAAATGTATTGGATTTATTATTCAAGCCTTCTTATTAAAATCCTTGTTGCCACAGCGTGCCAAGATCAAAGTAACTTCCTATAACTTTTCTGAGTACAGGATGCAAAGCCAGGCTCCAGGAACTACTAATAGGATCATGTGGAAAATACTCAATATCTGAAATTCAAGTGACATTATATTTCATCTTCCTACATCCTGGAAAAACAGCCAGCAGCCAAGGACTGAGGTCAAGAGAGACTGTGAGAACATCCATGACCCTCTTCCTACACACGCCAGGAAGCCTTGCCAGTCACAGCTTCAAGAAATAAAACTGGTTTTTTTCTTATTTGCTCTGAATATGGTTATTAATTAAATTGGGAAAAGTGCCATTCACTTTGATTCTGTGAGTAAGTAGAAATTTGGGATTCTGGAAAATGCAGGGTTAGGGCAGGACAGAGTTTGGGGCACTCACTCAGGACAGTTCCTTCCTCTGTGTTTGAACAAGGGAGAAGGTTTTTCAAAATGTCAGTAAGAAAAAAAAAAAAAGGCAGTTTGAGTCAAAACAGGCTCTTTTGGGAAGAGGGAGGTTGGTATTGTAGGACAGCATTTAGGCAGCTGCCAATCCCAGATCCAGGAAAACCATCCCACAACCTCCTCAAAGCTCCCTACAAGGCTGGAGGGAATTAATGACAATTGCCATTGTGTCCCCAGAAAATTACAGGAATTATTACTGCAAATATTACAAAAAGATGCCAAAATAAATCATAAAAGGCAACATCACAGGCTCAGCTCTCCTTCCCAGTGTGCAATCACACCTGAAAACCACCCAGTCAAACAGGAAATTTATCAATACCCAAAGTGATCACTTTTATCACGTAGGTGGCAAGGTCTGAGTTTGCATCTTAAGGCTGGTTTTCAAATTAACTTGTCATTTTTTAAATTACAAACACTAGTTTCTGCTGTAATTCTGCACGCCGTGAATGGTGTATCTAAATAAATATTTCCTTCCTGTCTAAATATGAAAATAATGCTTTTCCTATCACATAAAACTAATTATTGTGGTTTGGCATGGCCTTTTTTTGCAAAATTGCATCATGAATTATTCATGATGCTGAGTTTAATACACTGATTTTAGTGATGATATCACATATAAAAGAAGTTTTTGAAGAAGGAAACAAATCTTTAAACAGAAGAAACAAAGAGTATTGAGATAAAATCATTCTTTTGGTAGTTTTGGAGAGATTAAAGTTACAAGCAAATACAAACTTGATACCTTCAAAACCAGGCATTTTTTTGGTTCCAGGGTGACACTTAAAATGAACATGTGAAAACCTCAAGCATGACTTGGTTTCCCACATTTTGGAATCATGGAATTCCGGAACGGTTTGGGTTGGAAGCGACCTCCAAGATCATCCCATTCCAACCCCTGCCATGGGCAGGGACACCTTCCACTAGCCCAGGTTGCTCCAAGCACCATCCAACCTGGCCTTGGACACTTCCAGGGATGGATTTCTGACAGATTTTCAAACTCTGCTCCTTTTCAAATGTCATTGGACCCTTTTTTGCTGCTGGAGAAGCAGCTGGAGGGTAGTTTGAGACCAACACCCACAAGGACACACTGACTGATGTGCCCCTAGAGCAGAACTGAATTACTGTGCCTCTCCATCAGTGTGAACACCCTCGGATCCATTTCCCTCAGTTTATCCCACCCTTCCTTCAAATTTGCTTAGAGTTGGTCACTTGGTTCACAAGTTTCTGGGAACAACAGGGACAACCACGTGGCACAAGCACATCCACTCTGTGCGGTTATAACACAGAGCTTCGAGCTGGAAGCATTTTTTTCCCCCTTGAGCAGATGGAGAAGAAGAAATAGGAGGAAAACATTTCCAACATGTTCTGGATATTTAGTGTCATAGAAACAAAGAATCACAGAATGGTTTGGATTAGAGGTACATTAAAGCTCATCCCATTCCAACCCCTGCCACAGGCAGGGACACCTCCCACTAGCCCAGGTTGCTCCAAGCCCCATCCAACCTGGCCTTGGACACTTCCAGGGATGGGGCAGCCACAGCTTCTCTGGGCAGAGCTCTTCTCTCCTTTGTCTTCTTCAAAGCCTCCTCAGTCTTCAGACAGTAAATGAACCCCAGAATAAACTAAAACTTTTGAAGACATGACAGCAATATAATTCCTCCCTTGGGCTCCAGTGACCAGTGAGAGAACATTCCCATTTCCCCACCAAGAGGAAAAAGGGGTTGGATGGTCACACACACCCCCTCCTCCTGCAGCAATGATCCAAGTCAGCTTTCTGCAATCCAGCTGCCTTATGCTTCTTTCTTTTAATAAAAAACTCCTTTCCTCTATTTTTCCTGCAGCTGAACATATATAAAAGATCAAGATATGAGGCCAGTGGATTGTATATTATCTCCTGTGTCATTATATCACATCTGTCTATCAAAGCTCTTCTTCACCTCTCTCTTGTCACAGTTCATTCCAAGGACTTGCTCTTTTATGACTAAATGATAGAGTAATATTAATCCTCCCAAATGTAAAAAGGAAGATATGATAACAGGAATTTAATAAAAATGCTTTTATTCACCAAGGTATTTTTCTGCCACTACAAAATGGAATAATAGCACAGCCCAGACTCCCTAAGAATGGAAGCACATTTTCCTCAATGAGTTAAAATTTTATCTTCAGCTCACAGTTGTACAATTCATAAAGGCTGCAGAGTCAAATCATTTCTGTAAAAAAAGTCAGATATAAAGATAAACACAATTCACACTGGAAACTATTTGATATTCGAAGTTATTGTTTAATTGTTACTCTATTAGGAAGGGACCATCTGGGTCACTGAGCCAATCCCAGCAATACACTGGGCATTTCATTTATGCCACATTTACATGATTTCCCTTTGGAAAGCCTGTCCAGAATTTGATGCTTCCCATTTTTTTTCAAATTCTCTCATTTTCAGACACTCTTATTTTTGGCCACATCACTGCTTTAAACTGAAGGTGAGGAGTTTTCAGTGGGATATTGGGAAGGAATTGTTGGCTGGAAGGGTGGGGAGGGGCTGGGGTGGAATTCCCAGAGAAGCTGTGGCTGCCCCATCCCTGGAAGTGTCCAAGGCCAGGTTGGACA
>JAWWEU010000111.1:114551669-114615191 GCA_035583155.1 Acropternis orthonyx
GGGGAGGGGCTGGGGTGGAATTCCCAGAGAAGCTGTGGCTGCCCCATCCCTGGAAGTGTCCAAGGCCAGGTTGGACACAGCTTGGAGCACCCTGGGATAGTGGAAGGTGTCCCTGGCAATGGCAGGGGGTGAAATGGGATGATCTTTGAGGTCCCTTCCATTCCAAACCATTCCATGATTCTCTGGTACCCCAAACTGACCCATTAAAGAGAAGAATTGTGAAAAACCATGAAAGTCAGCAAAAGAGAGGAACTTACAGAAAAGCCAATTATTTTTTTTCAATTAAAACTACAGGCATCCAATATCCCTTATCATGTCTTCTCTCAAATATTCTTGGATAATTACTGATTAATTAACATGGCCCTAGAATGGCATCATCCCAGGGCTTTGTTTACCCCCTGATCCTCTTCACCCCATTAACACTTATTTTATTAATCACCTCCCCTTGTCCTGCGTGTCATGAAGCAGCAACGATGATGGCACATGTTTTTGGGGTTAAATTTC
Organism: Acropternis orthonyx; assembly: GCA_035583155.1. NCBI lineage: Eukaryota > Metazoa > Chordata > Aves > Passeriformes > Rhinocryptidae > Acropternis > Acropternis orthonyx. The sequence continues at coordinate 114,552,174 of JAWWEU010000111.1, forward strand.
CATGCGTGTGCTTTTAAATCTGATGTAAAGCCGCTTTGTACAAAGAACTTCCCGGGGTTGAGGCTTCATTAGCATTCCAAAGTAACTTGTTCCAGACAAGATGATTAGGGACAAATACCCCTGTGAGAAGGGAGAAGTTCTTTGAAATGTCTCTCTTGGTTCGAGGCAGCACATCATGCAGTGCAGAACCACTTCTGGACTGCCCAGACAAGCAGCAGGAACAGGCTCTCACACAGCTCATGCCCATTTGAGGTGTTATTTGGTGCTCTCACCTAAACCGGCTTCAGGAACAGGAATTTTTGCTGGCACAGAGCAAATCAGAGCGTAAAGTGTAAATAAGGACCCAGGGACTTTCCATGAATTAAACACAATGCCCTCTGGACCTGTGAGTGGGTTATGTGCCTTTACTTTTTAGGAATATGTAAAATGAGCAGAAACAAGTCCCTCAAGCCAAGCACGACATGACTTGGCACAAAGCTGAGAGATCCAGACCATGTTTCCAAGTTTATCAACAATAACTTTTTAACTCTTCCAATAGACCAAATCTTGCAGTAACTACAGACACTAAATGGAAAGGTTATGATTTCTGTGCTCCTTCTGCGCTCCTTCTGCTTCATTTAAAATACTGTTTGCTTTTAAATGCAGGTTTAATTTAGTTGTAATATTAGTATTTTCCCCCCAGAGGGAAACTGGGCACTGAACAGGCTCCCCAGGGCAGTGGGCACAGCCCCAAGGCTGCCAGAGCTCCGGGAGTGCTTGGACAATGGGACAGGGACAGGGTGGGATTGATGGGGTGTTCTGTGAAGGGACAGGGGTTGGATTTGATGATCCCTGTGGGTCCCTTCCAACTCAGGATATTCCAAGATTAATGCTCACAAGCATCCACGAGGCAGGGATTGTGCTGGTGAGTAAGAGAGAGAGTGAAAACACAAGGCTGCTTAAGCCAGACCTAAAATCCTGATGGAGTCAAGAAACAGTAGATATTAACAACATGAACGCCAAGACCCACAAGGACAGGGGGCAGAAATCAGGAATGCAGGGACATTGTAAGCCACTGGTATAAAAGGACATCTAGAATTTTTGTTTTAAGCAGGTATAAAGTGAATCACAGAATATCCTGAGCTGGAAGGGACCCACAAAGATCATCAGTCCAACTCCTGGCCCTGCACAGGACAATCCCAACAATCCCACCCTGTCCCTCAGAGCGATGTCCAAACACTCCTGGAGCTCTGGCAGCCTTGGGGCCGTGCCCACTGCCCTGGGGAGCCTCTTCAGTGCCCACCACCCTCTGAGGGAAGAACCTTTCCCTGATATCCAGCCTAACCCTCCCCTGGCACAGCTCCAGCCGTTCCCTGGGTCCTGTCCCTGCTCACACAGAGCAGAGATCAGAGCTGCCCCTCCACTGCCCCTTGAGAGGAAGGGATAAGATCAGATGAGATCTCACCTCAGCCTCCTCCACAACAAATCCAGTGACATCTTGGTGTCTCCAGAATGTGAACCCATCAATCACCAACCCAGGTCACAACAGCCACAAGGTGAAAGCAGGATGAGGGATGACCTGATGAACAGTCACCACTGGCCACCAACCAGGGACACTGCCCAGCACAGAGGGCTCAGTTACTCTTGGAGTCTCCTTCACCCTTTAGAACGCCAGGATGATCGAACACCAGGATGACCTGGCATGATGTGGTCAAATACTGTGTTTAAGTTCAACCTTGTCAGCAAAATTCACCATTTCTTCCTGCACAGCTGGACTGGAGGGCTCGCAAAACAAAGAGTTTGACTATTTCTCCACTAAGAAATAAAGTACCTAGAAGTAAAGACTCTTTTTTTATAAATATGGCTGCAGTTTCCCCAATTACTAAGAGCAAGAAATGAGTAACTAGGGAAAAGTACATTTCTAGAACTATTTTTGTTCAATTTGTCTTCTGTTGCTAGGAGACCACAATCCCAAAGTATCAATAATTATGAACATGATATTAAATTTATTTTTACTTTATGACAGAATGACCAAAACAACTTGCACCTTTAAAAAAACAGGAAAAAAAAATCTTTTCACTCTGAAAAATCCCAACACAGTAACTCAGTGTCCTCAGGCCTTGGTAACTACTTAAATGATGTGTGATATGGAATCAGGGAATGGTTTGGGTTGGAAGAGGCCTCAAAGCTCATCCCATTCCAGCCCCTGCCATGGGCAGGGACACCTCCCACTAGCCCAGGTTGCTCCAAGCCCCATCCAATCTGGCCTTGGACATTTCCAGGGATGGGGCAGCCACAGCTTCTCTGGGAATTCCATCCCAGCCCCTCCCCACCCTCCCAGCCAACAATTCCTTCCAATATCCCATGTATCCCTGCCCTCTGGCAGTGGGAATCCATTCCCCCTTGTCCTGTCCCTCCAGGCTCTCATACAAAGTCCTTCTCCACCTTTCTTGTGGGTTCCAGTAACAGAATTATCACTGACAGACACACACCAGCGAAAATTCTTAGCTAACCCAGCAGAGCCTTTGCTGTCCTGGTAGAAACCACCCTGAGAGATGCCAGGAGGACAAGAGTCATTTTAAACAAACGCTCCAGAAAAGTGATGAAAGAACCTTTTGGCATTAATGGATAAGCTGAAGCTACTTAAAGACATAGTAAACTGTCACTTCTCTGTCGTTCCCAATATAAGGAACAGGGTGGGCTGGATTGTCAACTGGGAGAAATCCAGACGGACAAAGAAACAGACCTGTAGTCAGCAGAGGCTTCTCTAAAACAAAAGCCAATTGTGTTGAATTTGTGAGCAAGAGGAACCTGAGTGTTCCTGGGCTGAATAAAGAACCTCCTCCGTGCCTTGGGGCTGGACTGTGCTCTGTGGAAGCTGTGCCTTTGTATCCAAATGCAGTATTTTATGTAAGGTTTAAAAAAGATCCTTTTCCCTTCCCCTTTATCAAAACCTCTTGGTATTAGAAATGTAGGCAGATCACCTGCCTTCATTTGGTGAAGGTGTGCACTGATGAAAATATAAAATCAGGGAGTCACAGAATCGACTAGGTTGGAAGAGACCTCCGACATCATCAAGTCCAACCCTTGATCCAACACCACTGTGATTACCAGACCATGGCACTCAGTGCCACATCCAGTCTCAGCTTAAAAACCTCCAGGATGGTGAACCACCCCCTCTCTGGACAGGCCATTCCAATGCCTGATCACTCTCTCTGTAAAGAATTTCTTCCCAATATCCAACCTAAACCTCCCCTGGCAGAGGTTAAGCCCATGCCCTCTTGTCCTATTGCTGGTTGATGGGAGAAGAGACTGATCCCACCTGGCTACACCCTCCTGTCAGGGAGTTGTAAAGAGTGATGAGGTCATCCCTGAGCCTCCTCTTCTCCAGACTAAACACCCCCAGCTCCCTCAGCCTCTCCTCACACCGCTTGTGTTCCAGTCCCTTCACCAGCCTTGTTGCTCTTCTCCGGACCTGCTCCAGCACCTCAATATCTTTCCTGAACTGAGGGACCAAAACTGGACACAACACTCCAGGTGTGGCCTCACCAGCAGCGAGTACAGGGGAAGGATCACTTCCCTGGTCCTGCTGGCCACACTATTCCTGATCCAGGCCAGGATGCCATTGGCCTTCTTGGCCACCTGGGCACACTGTTGGCTCATGTTCAGCCTCCTCTCAATCCGAAACCCCAGGTCCCTTTCCTGCCTGGCTGCTCTCCAGTCACTCTGTCTCCAGCCTGGAGCTCCATGGGGTTGTTGTGCCCAAAGTGCAGGACCCAGCACATGGCCTTGTTGAACTTCATCCCACTGGAATCAGCCCATCTCTCCAGCCTGTCCAGGTCCCTCTGCAGAGCCCTCCTGCCTTCCAGCATGTCGACACTCCCTCCCAGCTTGGTGTCATCTTCAAATTTGCTAATCCAACCTTCCTGTTCACGATTGCAGGGATTGCTGGGACATTAGTTGTGTTTTCAGCACACGAGGTGTGATGCACCAAGAATTTGGAGGTTCAGGGAGCCCCCCAGAGGGGTAAGTGTCTGCCGTGGGAATGGCTCTGTTTGTGTACTCAGTGGGGATGAGGGGGCAGTTCATTGGTCAGCCTCTTTTGGGGGGTTTCCTCTGTGGCTCATGACCTTAAAATGAGTCCCTCTAAAATTCCATGTCTCAATCCTGCTTTTCCCAGTACTCTGAAAACCACATGATCTCATTCCTCACTTTAGTTCTCGTCTGCCTGTCATCCTCCTTCCGTCCCCTCTTGGACTCCTCCTTTCAGATTGCCTGGGGATCAATTTTTATCCCATTTTCCAGCTTCCTTACTACTTTTACAAGTTTACCTCAGGCTGAACATCAGGAAGTTCTTCATGGAAAGGGTTGTTAAACATTGGAAGGGGCTGCCCAGGGAGATTTGGAGTCCCCATCCCTGGGGGCGTACAAGGAATGACTGGACGTGGCACTCAGTGCTCTGGGCTGGGGGACAAGGTGGGCATCGGGCACAGGTTGGACTGGATGCTCTTGGAGGTCTTTTCCAACCTTTATTATTCCATGATTCCATAATTCTACCTCCACTGTCCCTGTCACATTGGCCTCCTGTTTGTCAGCTGGACCTCTGATGTCCCAGTTCTTGAAAGGGGAAGAATAATTAGCACATCTTTTTAATTAATGCACTAAGCCTTTTCCACAGAGCCAGCTGTAAAACAAATACATATTCCTAGCACTATTAAAAATACTTTTTTACCATTTTTTTTATTTTATCATTCAACTTCTGGCCACTAAAAACTCTCCTAACAGAGACAGCTCGGAAAAATAAGTTGCAATCTACTTTTATCTTTCACAAATAAAACACTTTTGATAGAGACACATCTATATTTAGATAGGTGAGCAACCCAGCCTACCTAAGCTGGGCCTGCTCTGAGTGGGAAGTTGGGCCACAGACAGACCTCCAGGGGACTCTTCCAACCCACATTATTCTGTGATTATACAACAAGTGCAAACCTTCAGGTTTTAGTTTCCACTTCAAAGCCAGAACATTCCTCTGCTACAGAATTACAGTATTTGAGGTTTTATCTACTTAACCACCACTTTGATTAGGAGAGGAATTTAAATTGGATATTAGGACCAATTTCTTCATGGAAAGAGTGGCCAGGCAGTGGCACAGGAGTTCCCATCCTTGGAGGATTTAAAAGCCCTGTGGATGTGGCACTTGGGGACATGGCCAGTGGTAGCCTTGGCAGTGCTGGGGATGGTTGGATTCCATGACCTCAGATGTCTTTTCCAACCTAAACAATTCCATGCTTCTCTGGTCTATAGAGGAGCAGGGGAAGGATAAATTAGGACAAAATCCTGTGATCTGCATAGTTTTGAGGCTACTGAAAAGAATTAAGGCTTTAATTAACCTTGCAGATCCCTCTGTGTTTCTCAGTGTTCACCACAGCCCCTCTCTGGGATCCTACATCTCAACCTGAGATATTCTGCATCCCTAAACCAGCTGTTACGGTCACTGTCATTAAATAATATCATCACAGCTGGACAGGACTCAATGACATTCTTCAACAGCAATTGTTACTAAGCCTTACTTTAAAAATTTGCAAGGATAATCAATTAATAAGTTTTTTTATTAAAAAAAAAAAGCCCCAACCCTGCAAATGCTTCAGTATTAAAACATTTCGCTGTGGGCTTTTGAAACAAAAATATCAGCAACAACAAAAACTTCAGCTCCACAAAAGCAAAGTAACTTTTACAACAGAAGTGGTTAAGCTCAAGAACAAGGTGCCTGAAAATGTGATGGAATCCAGATCCTTGGAGATTTTCAGTACTCAGTGAGCAAGGCCTTGCTCAGATCAAGGAACCGAACTAGGTAACTTCCAGAATCCCACCCAACCTTTCTGTAACAGCATGAAAAAGGAGTATTTTAGTTCTTCAGCATTTGATTTCAAATTTAAGCATGACAACAACAGTTTCAAATGGATAAAAACACCTCTAAATTTTAAATATCTCGACAGTTTTACTTCTTTTCCCTTTTTAGTTGGATTACAGGGATTTCTCGCTCCTAGAGCACAGAATTCAAAGCAGCTGCACCAGGCTGAAGGAAAAAGTTCAGGTCCTGGCTCTCCCTCCAACAGCAGAGCAACTTCCTGGCATATTTTCCAGCCTCCAGGGTGGTACCTGTATCTGTATCCCCAGTGGATTTTCTTCCATGAATATGCCCAGTCACTTTTAGGAATGTGGACAATTTCAGCTCATAGTTACAGCTGAGATTTGTGTCCTCTGTCCTTCACAGCTTTAAAGAAGTTGTGTACCAGGCTGATTCCTACAAACACTAAATAACAACTCACAGAAAAACAAAAGCTTTGGGAGAATGTTTTTCCTTAGTTTGATTCAGCGGCTGCTGGATGATCCCCTTCCCTCCAGCAGTTGTGTCATTCCCACTCTCCAAACCCCTATTCTGCAAACCTGCTGCTGGAATTTCTCTCATTAATCGAGCTAAGTAAGTCCCTGAAAGCCTTTGGTAAAACAGACACTGGATTACATTAATTAATCATTTAAATTTTCTTCTGATTTTGCCTCGACTGCCAGAGGCAGCTCTGCCTCTTCAAAGGGAACTCCAGTGCCACAGTAAGTACAGTTCATAAGGGCAGACAGAGAATTGGAGCCAAGGCACATTAAGGGGAAATGGAGCCAATTTATTGGCATCCCAGATCCTCCCAATTAAGGGAAGTTAAAACACCCTCCTGCTCTGACGTCCTTTGCACAAAACAATAGGAAATCAGGGGCTGGGGGTGCAGAAATGTATTTAATTTTTAGGGAATAACTCTCTTGAGTGTATGTAGAGGGACAATATTTATTCACCTGCAGGTCCCAAATGCAGGTGATGGCACATGAGGGCTCCTCTTTTCCAGATTTAAATTGGCTCTTCATTATAAACCTTTTCAAATCTTTGCTGCAACCAAAACCTGCAGTTCAGCCCTCTCAGTGCACAGTAACCTCCTCCTGCTTCCCAAAACTCATCCTCCTACTTGTGCTTTTCCTCCTAATTCCACTTGTTACTAATTAATGTTTGATAGTTAAATGTTTATACATTTGATTCCAAATTTCAACACATTAAAAATAAAAATGCACATTATAAATGATTAAATAATTGTAAATAATACTGTCCATCAATATACACTGCTCATAAAAATCCTTTTGATGTTATTAAAGTGCTTGACATGGGTAAACTGAGAAACATTTACCTTTATTAGATGGTCTGACAGAGTTTAGTGGTGGACTTGGCAGTGCTGGCTTAATGGTTGGACTTGATGATCTTAAAGGTCTTTTCCAACCTGACCCATCCTGTAATTCTGTAATAGTCAAGACTCAAAGACCTTTGTAGAAGTGAGAAGCCACAAGCACTGACCAGTTACAGAGCTGAAACATTCTCATTTCTTGGGTGATCAGACCTGCTCCCATTTCACACAGAGAGCTGCAGACTCTGCTCAGCATCCAAACATCCAGAACTTCCAGAAGTCTCATGATTCCCCCCAAAAACAAGTCTGAGCATCAGGCACCCAAAAACTGAGTGTTATCAGGTGGGGAATGATCAGTATGTCTGGTCTCAAACAAAAGCCAAGAGCAGGACACAGTGACGTTCTCATTTATGTGCCCAAAACATACATTTTTACTGCCTGCAGTTATAAAAATTACAAAATGCAGGACACAAAACTTCTCTGCAAATCCTCTGTGCTGCCTCCCTGGGTGAGAAAGAGGAGCCCAGCTCACCAAAAGTTAATAAGCACAAGAGATTCCTGCAGATGGAGTGTCAAAAAAGTAGCATTTCTCAGCGTGTCAGGTCACTGAGTTGTCAGGAACAGGAGCAGAGACGAACGATGAGCAAGAAATTGTGAAGCTGAATAGGAAAGAAAAGGAAGAAAAAATCTAATTTAAGGAAATTTAAACACTAGATCCAACCTGGGGTAGCGAAAGGTGTCCCTGCCCGTGGCAGGGGGTTGGAACGAGATGATCTTTAAGGTCCCTTCAAACCCAACCCATTCTGGGATTCCATGATCCCAGACCCTGAGCTGGCTGGTGTATTTATCCACCCAGTATGGACCAGGAACCTTCCCAAAAGGATGTTGCCACGGTGTTTTGGCAGGTTCTCAGAGTGGGGATGTGATCAGGCTGACACAAGCCCAGAAAACCATTTCATTTACTACAGTGACGTAGCCTATTATAGACAGAGAAATGTATTTCAGGTGTCATTCTGGGATGGGTCAACCAAGCACGGGCTGAGCTCCTTTCTGGCATCAGGTCTTTGTAAACATTCTCTACATCATTTAACTCCAACCTTACTGGTGAAGAGTGGTTTGGGAGGAGCTGATCATCACAAAGCTACTCCACCAGCTTCTGGTGGTGCACCTATAACTGAGGGAGTAGAAAACTTGTGCTTCAACCAGACCCCCGGGAGACATTCTCCAGCTTATCCAGAAAGTAACAAGAAATTTCTCCCTCTGGCTGCACAGTTTGTGAACTATTAAAGCAGAGGGATGAGAAGAGAGCAGTAAGAACCCAAAAAAGGGACACAGGAGAAGTACCTGGAATCCATGGCTTCCTGTGCAGTTTGTAATCGTGACATCCCACAAGGATGCAGCATGGAAGGACCACTGAGGTCTGAAGCCCAAACTTGTGCTCAAAGCAGAACAAATTCAATAAATTCACCTCCAGACAAGTTTTCACAATCTCCAAGGATTGTGATTCACACTCTCACTATGAAATACCCTTCAATTCATGCAATCACACTTTTCCTTGTCGCTGCTTTGCTGCTGATAAAGAAAACAACTGATAATCATCACTGATGATGGAGTTGGGTGTGTGATAAAGGCTCAGGTGCTCACACACAGCAGGTTATTTTAAAGTGCCAATGGCATCCAGGCTGATACAGAAATAAATCAGGAATGGTGATGGCCATTTTTCCAAGCACAAATCAGAAATTCTACATCTGAAAACACTTATTTGCCGACTGTACACTGAGCAAACTCCGGTCGTTCCCCTCGCACGAGGCGCCCTTTGTAAGAGCATTATCCAGACTCCAGCACACAAACCACAGGTGATGTTACAAATCCCGTAATCTTTGGGCAGTGTCCATCCATGTGGAGCCCTGTTTGGCAATATTTGCCACCTCACTGTCCTGCCAAATCACCTGCAGGTCAGAAAATGTCCTGCCAGCAACCACATGATCAGGGCTGTGTCTGGCTTCCTGCCATTCCAGGTATTTCTGGACTGCTCTTCCCCATTCCCAGAAAGTCTCAGGAAGGGAAAAAAGACTTAAAAATGTTATGACAGAGCCCCAAAAGGTCAATTAACAACACTTAAGGAGGTCAATTCCCAGCTTAGTGCAAACAAAGACAGGACACTGATGGTGGCCCACGTTCCCAGTTCTAACCTAAGGAGATTCCCACACCACCTCCAAATCCATTTGGATGGTTCCACTTATGTTTCTTGTTAACATTAATTTACTACTGCCTTACACATCCCAGTGGCTGCAGAAAATAAGTGGATCTGAAGCTGAATAAACTGTGATTCACCTTCATTAGAAGGAAATGGATGTGTGACATGCTCACACAGAAGCTCCCAGAATGGAGATTAACATTTGAGTGCCACAAACTGAGCGGAACTCGGCTTTTAGTTGTGAATTCCTGGAACGCAGCACAGAGCCACGAAGGAAAGGAACGGGAATGCTGGAAGACAGAAAGCACCCCGTGAGCAGAGATAAGGCAAAGATTTATAATTAATCAACAAGAGGAATGCAGCCCTGTTTTACAAGGCAATAATCCAGCTCCATTCCCGAAGGGAAAGCCTTGGAGAATGAAGGCCAAGTAGCTTTTTCAAACAAGGCAACTGGATTATTGCCCCATAAAGCAGCACAGCACTGTGATTATTGCCTTGGTGCTACATGCCCTTTTAAAATGGTTTTTCCCCCATAAATGTTTAAAACCTCCGAAGTAAAAAGATCAGGAAAAGCGAAAGGAGTTGTGGGATAGAAAGCAACACATTTAATGTTTTCTCCTAATTTCCTGGCAAATATCAAGTACACAATGTAAAAGAAATGGTTTCAATCAGGGTTATTACAAAGAGCAGCAATAAATCCTATTAATAAGCAGCACACTAAGATTTTATGTCTCTCTTATCCTTCACACCATGTTGTTCCCCCCTGTGCTCGTTTCCCCCCTTTTCACACTCTCCCAAAAGCAGGAGCAGTTTTTCTTTATTTAGAATATTTCCTGACGTTTCAATTTCACATTATACTCGATCCACCAAACCCAAAACAGCACAGAGACTCAAATATCTTGCAGAATCTCATTAGTGATGGTTGATAAAACTTCAAGCCACAATTAGTCAGCTCAAAAAAAAAAAAAACAACCCAGGATATTTGGAGAACACAGAGACTTGTCTCCATGGCTGAACCCCCACCTTGGCCTGAGTGATGTACCCAGTCCGTGCCATGTGGGATCAGGGCCAAAAAACCACTTGGCTTCCTTTTATTTTTTTTATTTAGATCAGACATATTCTAAATATATATCTCATCACAGCAGTAATTTAATGAAAATCCAATATACCTGCTGAAAAAAATCCTTCCTGGTAAGACAATCTGAGTATTCCCAGGATGGACTAAATTCTTCACGTGTAAATTAAAACCCAAGGATCGGTTCCATTCATGGCAGCGCTGAACACACACAAGTCACTGAGTGAGAACATGATCAAACTAAGAAAAGCCATCAGAATCCCAAACCCTTTGTTTCTGACAGCATATTCAGACACAGCACAGCTGCCTCCCAAACCTGACATCTATTTAAGGCACTGAATTTAAAAGAAACTCCCAAACATTTCATCTCAAAAAACTCCTCTTCCTTCCACTTGAAAAACTTTGTGGTTCCTCTTGTGAAGATTTCTTTCCAAAGGCAAACAACCAAAACAAATATGATTTCAACTGACATTGTTTTGAAAACATTCAATGGAATCCCACTGGGAAATTAAATGGAAATGTCACCTCTAATAATGGGAGAGGATGATTCATAGACAGAATCTAACATCTTAAAATATGTTACCTACGTAATTAGAGGAGCCTGATTTTCCAAGGGCCCAGCCTCATACACCTTGCAATAAAATCCAAGCCTAACTTGAAAGCCACTTTAAATTTATGTGCTTGAAATATTTGGCCAGGCTGCAGAAATTAAATCTGGAAAACCCTGAAAGAATGTCCCTGCTACCCAAGGCATGGAACTCACCGGGTTCTAGCTGCTTCGGGAATGTCTTTTTGGAATAAATCGTGTCTCCAAAGGCACAATCACAGCTTGATTTCACCATAATCACCCTCACAACCACTTAAACTGCCCAGCTAAAAGCACTGGGACTTGGGAATCTGCAAGTGGTTGATCAGAACTCTTTGGACAGAGAATGACAGGAAAGGTGACACCTTCCGGGCTGAGAAGGAGAGAGGAAGGTTTTAATTTCATTCACTGTCAAAAAACATGAAGCCCAAGTTTTGGGTAATACAGACAGAAGGAAACCAGAAGCTGTGTGGAGACAGCAAAGGTTTGAGTCCCACGGTTCCAGTCCAGTTCCAGCCCGAGCCACGAGGTGCAAGTTTAGACTCAGCCTAACCAGATATAATACAGAACATTTTTCCAAGGCCTCTACAATTTAATAAAAAACAAATTTTATCTGAACCTGCTGAGCAGTATCCATAGGTCTCTACAAAAGTGATTCAAAGGACACTGTAAGGGAGCCTTTTCATCAGTGTTAAAGTCACTGGACCATTACACCAGGTCACTGGACTTCCCTGGAGAAGGATATTACTCCAAGGTGTTCCCAAACTGTGCTTCCCAAATAAGCTGTCAGAGGGAATCTGCAGGTGATCTTTAAAAACTCATTATTTGCAGGTGCATCATCAGCTCTGCAACTTAGACAAGAAGTTTGGAGTCCTCTTCCCAGCACTCCGGGACTGAGGAATAAACACTTTTGTTTCATTTCCCTGCTCAATGATGACTTCAAGTGGTCTCTTTTGGTGGACCCTGAGATGCAGGAGAAGTTGGGAACACCTTCTTCAGCTTGGTTGAATGTCTCAGGTGAATTGCAATGTCTGTCGGGGGGTCTCTTTGGGCTGGAGCATCACAGAATGGTTTGGGCTGGAAGGAATCCTAAAGCTCATGTCATTCCACCCCCTGGATGGGAAGGGACACCTCCCACTATCCCATTTCCATACCTATCTCTCCACTTCTTCTCTGAGTTCATCTTGCCATGTGAAATCAAAAGTTGGTTTCCTCTGTAAATTTATCCTTTTCCGTTTACTAAGTTTGTTTTTCCCTCTGATTTCAGAGGAACTGAAATTCAGTTTAACATCAATTATTTGAGCTCAATGTCATTTCAGGAAAATTCTAATCTAACAATTACATATGTTTACCTAATTGTGAGAGAGATCATAAAATCACACAATTGTGGAATGGGTTGGGTTGGAGAGGACCTTAAAGATCATCTCATTCCAACCCCCTGCCATGGGCAGGGACACCTCCCATTGTCCCAGGTTACTCCAAGCTTCATCCAACCTGGCCTTGGACACTTCCAGGGATGGGGCAGCCACAGCTTCTCTGGGCAACCTGTGCCAGGGCCTCTCCACCCTCACAAGGAGGAATTTCTTCCCTGATATCTAAGTTGCCTCCACAAGGAAGCCTCAAAGTCTCCCAGGAACAGGGAGGAACTTTTCATGGTGCTGAAATCCCTGGAGGACCCTTATGGACAAGAGCTTTGAGATGTGAGTGTTCAGGGGGCATGACAAGAGCTGAAATTAGGGATAAAAGAACTGCATCCAAGAATCCCCAATCCAGACACATGAACCAGCTCATCTGGAGAGAACATGGCAGGAGAAAACTCAAGCTCTTCAGCAGAAAACCCAAATAAAAGACACTGTGCTGGTCCCCTGCAAGGGGAATGAGCTATTTTAGACCTGTGAAGGTCCTGCCTTTGAGTCCATCAGTGCTTTTAGGATCAAAGGAACTGCACTCTCAGTTTTCCAGCTGATATTTTCACATTTGTGCCTCGTAAGGCTCCTGCTCCCATCCTGAAAGACAAGCAAATCCCATGTTTTATTTCCATGTCCTTCACCTATCACCTTCACCGTCACACAAAGGCTCAAAGGCGCTTCCAAAACCAGTAACTGCACTCACCAACCACATCCGTGAAGTTTTCATACATAATAGTGGCTTGCAAAGAAAAAACAAGGAATTTCAGGAAGAGGAAACTCCACTTCCCAACACAGGCAGTTGGAAAGGAGGGTGACAGAAAAGGGCTTTGCACATTTGCTTGTCTCAATTTTATCTATTGCAAATGAAATTAGAATTATTTATAATAAAATAGAGCTTTTCAGTGAGCTAAATGTCACTCACAAACTCCAACTTAAGCAGCTGTACAGAGTAAGTTAAATATCAGAATGTCTACAAAATTTACCAGAATAAAATAAATCTTTAAACCAGCTCTACGGTATCTGATTAGGAGAAAATATAAATGTTTTAATTATCTCACATGAGCATAAAGTCTGATTTCCACCACACACACATATATATATGTTTGTATAGATACATACACACCCCTCTCATGTTTAAATAAAACCTCCTGTATGAAAGAGAAGTTTAATAACACACATCAGTAAGTTACAAATTAAAGTATGCCGCTACCCAAAAGCAGACAAACAAAAAAGGATTATATTGAACAGAAAGAAAAATCCAAACATGCTCCAAAATCCCCAAGGAAGTAAAGGGTGCAAATAACTTAAACTGATATGCAGGAGTAACACCACAGGATTACTGAGCCTTAATATGGTGTCAAAATTAAATTAATTTAATTGGCTTTCATAGCTCAGCAATGCAGGACAAGGACAAAACACTCTCCCTGCCAGCAGAAGAGGTTGGTCATTTACTACGAAGCACAGAATGTTGCAGCAGTGAAAGAACTTTGGGTAATAAACACATTTCTGTCCCCAACAGCCAAAGAAAAGGGACCACAAACACAGAAGGCACCTCTTCATCTAAAAGCAATTTTCCCATCCATCCCTTTCTTTGTTTCCTTCTGCCTCTTTTTGTCATTTTGTTGCATTTTTTCTCTATCTATGTTAATTTTTTATTTTCTTTTCATTATAAAAGTCCTTTGGCTGCTGAATACCCAGAAGATTTGTTTCAATGAGCTCCTTAGCGAGGAATCCACAGAGCAAACATAAGGCTGGCCACTCCAGGGCACGGTGCTGTGCCCTTTCATTACGCAGCCGGAATGTTTCCCGGTAATATCCTGCATAATTCCTGCCAGCGGGGTTGAGTCTGATCCCATGGGATGAAACAGCTGAGGGGAAATACCACATGCAAAATTCCCCACGTGTAACACAAAAGCAGGGAATGTGTCCAGTCAGGATCACTGAGACCATCTGTGATAATACTATTGCTACTACTACTACTACTACTAGTAATAATAATAGCAACAGTGAGTACATTTATCATGCAAGGAACACAAGTGTTTGTATTAAGAAAGGACTACAGGGCAGAAGAAAGACTTTGTTTTTTTAAAATGAAAATTAGAGTAAGAAAACAGTCTGAAAGTTCACAAAGACTGACCAGAGTACCACGAATTTCCTCACATGACAAGACCATAAAATCCAGAGATGATGTTCTTTTACACAACTAAGTACAGGCTGAAAGAATCCCAGGATGGTTTGTTTGGGAAGGGACCTTAAAGACACCTCCCACTAGACCAGGTTGCTCGAAGCCCCATCCAACCTGGCCTTGGACATTTCCAGGGATGGGGCACCCACAGCTTCTCTGGGCAACCTGTGCCAGGGCCTCTCCACCCTCACAGGGAGGAAGTTCTCCCTGATATCTAAGTTGGTTCCACAGCAAAGCCTCAAAGCCTTCCCAGAACAGGGAGGAACTTTTCATGGTGCTGAAATCTCTGGAGGACCCTTACGGACAAGAGCTTTGAGAATTCCTTCCCAACATCCCATTTCAACCTGCTCTCTGGCAGTGGGAAGACATTCCCTGTGTCCTGTCCCTCCAGCCCTTGTCCCAAGTCCCTCTCCAGCCCTCCTGGAGCTCCTTTAGGCACTGGAAGGGGCTCTCAGGTCTCCCTGGATCCTTCTCTTCTCCAGATGAACACTCCCAGCTCTCCCACCCTGTCTCCAGACAGCCCTTGGAGCATCTCTGTCACCTCCTTTTGACCCTCTCCAACACATCTACATCTTTCTTATGCTGGGGCCTCCAGACCTGGATGGACAGGCTGGGATTGGAAGAGACCTTAAGCTCATCTCGTCCCACCCCTTGCCATGGGCAGGGACATTTTCCACTATCCCAGGTTGCTCCCTTTCCATGAATTGCAGTGCCAAAATCTTCACACACGTCTCTCCATGCTGTACCCAACTGTGACAAGGACAGGACAAACCACAGAACGTGCCACATCGACTCATCCAGTCCCTCATCTAAAACACCTCCCTTGGGACGGGACAACTGGATCGCATCACCCGGAGGACTCACACACAAAGCACTGGAGGCAACTCTGTGCCTGCAAAGTATTCCCACTCTGTCAGGGATTTCTGGGGAACATTTACCTACTCCAGACCAGAAGAGAGAAAGAAAGACTTGAATTTACAATCTCGCTGCTTGTGAGCACCTCGGTCAGAATTGAGCACTTTTAGGAGCCATTTCTTTAGAAAATACTGTGTTTTATTAGGAACCTGAGGCTGCAATAATGACCATTCTGCCTAAAAGTGCCAACCTCCAGCTGCTGACTATGAGGGAAAACAGGAATACTTAGTCCTGCACAGCCTACACTGCACACACTGACCCTGCTCAGTTCTCCCATCAGAGTCTGAAGAGACTATTTCAAGTTAAAATCTCACTGAATAACAGCCAAGAGTGCAAGAAAAAGAATTCTAGAAGTTGTTAATTGAGTGTCTATAAAAATATTCTCTCTGCATCAAAACACACTGGGCAGGCAAACTGCATCACTCTTAAATTTGTAGTCTAAAAAGTTATGAAGGTTGGAGAGAACTGGCAATAGCTGGGACTTTACATTAGCATAACCACATCAAATATTCATTACAGCCAAGCACTCATTATGTCAGCAGCTGAATTAAATAACAAGAATAATGTTTCCTAACTATAAAAGTAAGCACCACAATAGGCTCCTGCACCAGAGCAATTCTGAAGGGGAGACACTGAGAGAGCATAGCAGGAATCCCATTGCTCTCTCTGCTAAAACTGCTCCTTTCACTACAAATATATTGGCTTTTAACAGCTCCTTTTCAGATTAATTTATACCAAAAAAAAAGGAATTGTATTCTACAGCGTGAATCCATCTGAAGGGAAAAGCATTATAGTCGGACAATATCTCATTACAATAGGACAGTGTATCCAAAGGCAAAATTACACCAATGCTGTGAGTTCATGAGTTTAATCATAGTTTAAAATAGACAAACAAGAACTACAATAGACATTAGATAAGCTCATTTATATAAAGTTTCTATACTGCATGCACAAAAATGAGAGCCAGAAGTGCAATGGCATGAGAACAAAACATCTCAAACCCTTGAAATGCATCACAACTGTGCACAACTAAAGGCAGAGAGAAAAGCCACGGGTTTATACATGTAAAAGCCATATAAAAGGTATTTAATAAAGGCATTGGGACAAGGGGGAGTGGCTTTAAACTGAGAGAGGTTTACTTAAAATATCTAAGCTAGGCATAGGGTTATTAGATTAATATTTAATCTAGGCTTAGATATTAGGAAGGAATTGTTGGCTGTGAGGGTGGGCAGGCCCTGGCACAGGTTGGGCAGAGAAGCTGTGGCTGCTCCTGGATCCCTGGAAGTGTCCAAGGCCAGGTTGGACGGGCCTTGGAGTGACCTAGGCTAGTGGGAGGTGTGCCTGCCCATGGCAGGGGGTGGGACTGGATGGGCTTTAAGATCCATTCCAGCCCAAACCGTTTGATGATTCTATGACTCCATAATGTCCATAAAAGTAGTAAGGCTTAAATAATTACTAGTAAAGAGGTTCTCTCTTTCTTCTTTGGAGTTCCTTCCTGCCTTCCCACCTCTGGAGAACAGGAAGTAGATGGGCAATGAACAAACAATTCACAATTGAGGACAGAACAGTGCAACACTCTCCAAGCAGGAACAAATGACAACAGAAACTCATGGGCAACCACCAGGTTGTTCTTAAAAGTCGGAAAATTGCCTAAAACAAACCTTCAATTCAGCCATAAATTTCTTGGAGGTTTTATCAGTGGATGCTGCCTACTTGAGTGCGAAACCTTCCACACTGTAATGTTCAATTCTAACTATTTCTATCAATCTAGTAAAAAAATGGAAGATTTTTCTGAATATGCTTCTCCTGAACCTACATCTTTTCTCTCAGTCTTTGCAGGGGCTTTAACCTGGGATGGAATTTTATATCACCAAAATCACTGTCCATGGAAGACAAAAATGCAGAACACGTACCACGGCATTGCCTGTGCAGAAAGGATTCCAGAGACTTCTTTGGTTTTCCTTGCTGTGCTTTAGATGAACAATGAAATGAGACCTTATTCCTATTCCTATTTGGAAAAAACAGGGATTGGGGCATCCAAAACAAAATCCGCAGGGAAGCCTTTCACAGAGCAAAGGACTCTGACACTGGGTCTGCCCTTACACCCTTTGGGGCTGGGCTGAGACGGAAAAGGGACAATGGTTTGCTCTGTAAAACCGACCCAAAGAGAAACCTCTCAGTGCTGAACCCCAAAGTTTGCAGGTGGGAAACTGGGACTAACCCCTTGGCATGTGCACAATCGAAGAGTACAGTTACAGAACGATTCCATTTTGATCCAAGCTAGCAGATCAAAGATATTGTTTCCTTCATGCTTCTTCTCTTATTCTTCCAAAGTTAATTTAGATGGAAGATTAAATCAGAATCATATTAACATATATTGATAGCCCGAATAACACCTCGCTAGTCTGGACTCCCCACCTTTCACTCCTGTCAAGAAAAGCACCACAGACACCACTGCAGATCTCATCTCGCACCAGAAATACCAAATTCTGGATCCTAATGTGGAGGTTCTCCACAGAACAGAGATAACCTGCAGCCCAAATATAAACCACATCAGCTCTCACACACCCCAAGCCACCCTCAATGCTCTTCATGAAGAACTACATCCTGAAATATTTTAAAAACTCAAGGAACCAATTGCTTTATTTAATTGTGATGGGCCTTCTGTGTCCTGCAGAAGGACAACACAATCCTGGACAGTTCCTGTGTGGTAAATCCAGAGTTTACTCACAGCTTCCTTAAGGACCTGCAGGGCAGCTCCAGGTCTTCTGCTGGCAGTTCAAGGAACTCCAAACCTTTCTTCAGATCTCCTGGTTTCCTTTTGAATCCAGCAAATATGCTGTGTCCATATCAGAGAGACTCCCCTGGGATCTAATTCCTAAGTTGTGGATCTGGAGGTGCCCGAAACATCTGTCGTGGAACAACAGGTTGCCCAGAGAAGCTGTGGCTGCCCCATCCCTGGAAGTGTCCAAGGCCAGGTTGGACAGGGCTTGGAGCAACATGGTCTAGTGGGAGGTGTCCCTGCCCATGGCATGGGGTGGACTATTCTCTAATTTCCCTCTTGTTAATCACCTTAATTAACAAGTTCTTAAGAGCACACATGGCAAACAGTGTCTTGCAAACACTGTGTATCTTCTGTTTTAAAAACGGAAAATTTGATAGTACAAAGGCTGTAACTTTAGATAGACCAGAAGTTTTACACAGGCTGAAAGGAATAAGAATTTAGGAGAAAAGAGGACACCAAGACTCTGCTTGATCTTGGCAAACTTATAAAAAAACAGGTGATTTAACAAATGTAAAGAAGGGGAAATAATGGGAATTTCTTGTATGACTTATAATTTATGCCTTAAAACATCTTAAATTCTGTGGCATCCACCAAATACAAGAAGACCTCTATAGTGAAACAGATGTACACCTGACATAACTTATTATGGGAAAGACAACTGGAAAAAATAAGGATGGATGTCCCTAATTCTCAAGGGGACAAGGTTCTATCATTTCTACAAGTCCCACAAGATTATCAGAATCAACTGTGGGTTATTCCTCATCTATAAAATAAATGAGACTATAGCAGATAATACAACTAACTTTAAGATATCACAAACTAATATTTTCATATTCTTATCATTTTTAAAATCTATTTTCCAGTTTTTTATGGACAGGAGAGTGATTCCAGGACCTTTGTGACAACCACCTAAATCACCTTGCAAAGTTGTTTATTCCTCCACCCTCATTACAAGAGTAACTCAACTCACTGACATGCTCTTTTAACAGTTACAGTGGCCAAAATAACATCAATATGGCTCAAAATTCCTGTTGCACGGACAAAGACTGTGGCCTGCACCTCCAGTTGGAACAAAGGAGTGGAATTCCACCAAAGTCAATCCCGCTCTGCCCATCTCCAGTGTTGAGGATCAAACACACAGGACTGGACAAATTATTTTAACTAAAATGAAGGAAAACTCAGTGTCTGTTTTTATGAACAACCGGGGAAGTAATTTCTTTTAAATTATGGGAAGGTATAGATAACAAGAAACAGGGGAATGTTACAGCCTTCCTGCACTTTCTTAGCTAGTCTTGCACCTTGATCAAGGTTAGACTTATAAAATATTGGGAAAACACTAAGTTTTATTAGGAAAATACTGAATTTTATGTAGTGGG
Organism: Acropternis orthonyx; assembly: GCA_035583155.1. Lineage (NCBI taxonomy): Eukaryota > Metazoa > Chordata > Aves > Passeriformes > Rhinocryptidae > Acropternis > Acropternis orthonyx. The sequence continues at coordinate 114,571,901 of JAWWEU010000111.1, forward strand.
GCAAGACCTGAAGGGAAACACGCTACAGTTACATGGAATAATTAAAATGACGACAGCAGTGCCAGAAAAGTCGCTACACAGAGACAAAACACCTGGGAAAGCAGTGGACAATAAAATAGGAAATTCTTCTGGAATAATGAGAAATGGTAAATGGAAAGAGCTTTGAAATAAATGTAGCTTTTTTTTTAAATATTGGCTATAGGAGCTGAGGACACCCCAGCAATGGCAGCATATGGAGTTCTACCATATGTAAATATCAAGGTAATCTTCAATATAGGAAGATTCCATTCCCACAGGAATGCAAACTAACATGCAAAATCAGCATAAAGAGCACTTTAACATTTATATTCTTATCCCACGGGCACATTTAGGGAGAATCCATGGTCCCAATGCCAAGTGAGCATCTCTTCCCTGTCCAACAACCACACTGGTTCAGAGGCAGCGCTCATGTTAAAAACGGTTTACAAATACCAACATAAAAGGCACAAACTAAGCCATTCCAGTCCCATTTTGATCACAAACTACTCTAAGACTAGTAAAGAGAGAGGAGTAAAGCTTGGTTTATTATTAATCTACACAAGTGAGATCAGACACAGGCCCATTACGGCATCAAACACGACACTTTAATGTGAAATGATATCCTGGCTCTGTGGTTTAATAAGGAAAATCAAGTTAGACCCTCATCTCCACACTGAAATATCCCACAATCCAAAGTAAAATATATATTAATGATTCATTAAGAATCAAACACAAAATGCTCCTTTATGAAGTTATTAAACCTAACCAATAATTAAGGATCATAAATGAATGGTGGTAACAAATAATCTGATTAAAGTATCCAGAAAACTCCAGATTATAACAAAGTTGAATATTACATCTATATGATAAACCATGTCAAATTCCACTCCCAAATTCCATTTGCGGTGCAATCAGCCAATGTTGGGATTCCAACCATTTCAAATACGCGAGTCAGATTTCGATTTTAACTTGCCAAGTTGGGATATTTTCCAAAAAACAAGCACTCAGATGAACTTTTAAAAGTGAAGGGTTTAGCAGAAATTAAAAACACTTTATTATGTAGGCCAGAAGAAATGGTGTGCATCTCATTTAGGAAACCAAAATGTCCTCATTAGACACTTCAGAGGAAAATAGATTTTCAACATTGTGGTAACTGCTTCAAAATAACTTCAGTGCCAATAATATTTGTCCAAATATTTCTATTTATAAATGCATTGCAAGGACCCACATGTTGATCATGTTTAAAATCTGGATTTATGAAATTATAGAAGTGCTCAGGAGAGAAATATGGTTGGTTTAATATGTCACTTAGAAATTTAAAGGTCATTTGAATATTTCCCTTAGAGGCACCACGAGAAATGTTTCTTATTGTTTCCTGACTTTTAGGAGGGGCACGGATTAAAGGTTTGTTTTGGCATGTCGTGACTAAAGAAAACAGCACATGCTTGGAGACTGCACTCAGTTCCTGGGGAATAAAGGCAGCTCATTCCAGAATTCCAGACGAAGTGACTCCCCCCAGCACATCCCATGTTAATGCCTGTGCAGGAACAACAGAACACAGAAAGCAAAACTCAACTCCTCCAAACACTTCCTTTCCACCCAGGATCAACTGGAAACCCAGATTTCCACACGTGGCCATCGAGGATATTTTTTAAGGACTTAAAAAGAGAGGAGTGCTGTCGGAAGAACAGGAACTTTTCCTCAAAAATCACTAACAAACCATATTAAAAGGGTTCAGTGCAGCAAATGATAATCAAAGCAGCATCTACTCACTACCTCCAGCATCTTTCCAAAGATTCACTGATAGAGTAAAAATCTGGCATATCTTGCTATAAAACCAAGATTAATGTAATATTAAGCAAGTTGCTTTATATATTTTATATATTTGTAGCAGTGTAAAGATCCAAATGCCAACGATGCACAGTGAAAATACGAACACATTCCTCTTAAAATGCTTTTCATTAATGTTGTTTCCCACTTCTCTTCAGCAGAGAGGAATTAGGGAAATGTGCAGCATGCCAGGAATTGCACATCTCACAGGCTGAGCAGTGTAGTCTTTAAGGATGGGATAATACTTACTCCAAGTGAAGCTGATCCGGAAAAATCTCCGGTTTCCAGTTACTCCCTGGAATAACAATGCTGATTGCCACAGCAGGAGAAGGATAATCCAAGCACATCCAGGCCTAATAGGGAGTAGGATCGTATTTGCTCCCAGGGAATCAGAAAGCAGGTACCTGTCTCCCTGAAAATCCAGGTACCCTTGGAGAAAACAAACAATGGAATTTTAGGTCCTTAATTTTATCGGAACCACAAGACGTCCATGGTTCAGTCAGCACGGATTTGTTTCAGTCCACATCTGGGAAAAGAGCAGATTTTTGTCACTGTTTGCAGCAAACAGGTCCTGGAACTACAAATTGAAGTTTCTGTATCCAGTGCCATCAGCTCTGTCATCTTCAAACATCCCTCGCTTGGCAGAAGCCGATATTTTCCCACCTCTTATTGCCTCTAAAAAGTCGAAAATTCAGGCATTCCGGATGCTTTCAAAGAAGATGCACTGGAGGGAATGTTTTAGAGCAGCAGCAGCAGAATAAGCACACTCTGGTTTCTGGTTCTGCCCTTCAGGCACAGCCTGGGTGTCTTTGCCTTGTCCTGCTGGTCTCCAGGATTGTCCCTAAAAACCAAAACCTGGAGACAGGGCAGCACCACAAGCAGCAAAAATAGACATTGTGGCTTTAAGAACATACTCACTTTTCCATTGAGAAGTCACAACTTTCTCTCTAGTCTTACTTCGGGGTTGGGTCGGATGAAATCTTTCAGGAGGTTCCATTAAAAGTTCGTTTCTGTGGCATTATGTGAGGGAAATGCTGGAATTCCCGTCCCGAACATGTTCCCGAGGAGCTGAGGGTCGGTTTGAAAGCAGGTTGGCGCTGGCGAAAACTTTTTTGTTCTCGCAAAAAATGAAAATTCTCCCTTTTATTTAGGCATTCCCTCCGCAATCTTCCAAGTTTCTCGGCTCCCTTACAGCTTAATCACACATAGGGGGGAAAAAAACCCCATCAAATATCTCATTCCCCAAATGTACAAACTGACACTGTGGAGGCTCCAGCAAAGGCTTTCATTTCCCTCACCGCCGGCAACTGGACGTCCCTTAACGTCCCACCACTTCCCAAGAGCCCAAGAGACTCCAAAAGCGATGGAAGTTGGAAACCCAAAAAAGAAAAGAAAAAAAAAAAAAAAGTTGGGAGTTTCTGCTGTACCCCAGGACGGTTTTTCTTTCCCGAAGCTCAAGCCGAGAAATCAGACAAAAGGAGCTGATTTGACTGAGCCGTGCCAAGTCTTGCCTTTTTTTTTCTCCCTTCCCTCGGCTCGCTCGCTCTCTCGCTCTCTCGCTCGCTCGCTCCCAGCATGGCAACCTTCCCGAGCAGCCTTGGCGGAGCTCCAGCCTGTGCCAGCCTGTCTGAGTCCTTGTTTTCCAAAGGATGCTCTTTGCGAATCAATTAATACGTTTAAAAACAGGAAACTGTGGGTCAGTAACCAAATCTTGGCACCAACAGCCGCCTCCTCTGCCAAGCCGGCTTATGGATTTCATGGTTCCCTACGTTTTACAATGGATAGGAGGGGGTTTTTCTTTTTTTTTTTTTTGCTCCCTGCTCGTGGAGCACTGGAAGCCATTCAGTGTTTGCAGGGATAAGGGATCTGCTCGCTGAAAAACGTCCGCATGCGACACACGAACAACCTGCAGTAAATCGACATTCCTGGGAAGGAGGGCGTGTGTGTGATTTTAATAAGCACCAAATACTCCTTAAAATAATATGTTTTCATTCTCTCCTCCGGAGAATCATGGGAAGGTGCCAGGAGCAGGAGACGTGTGGATTGGAATTAAGATCACATTCGGAAGTCACACGCATTTTAACTTTATCTACACTACCAGTTCGTCTCAATTCCACCATTATTAAAAATCCCTCAAAAATTAGTAAGAGAATTAGAAAAAATCTCCAGTTATACACCGAAATACACAAAAAACCTCCAGAAATCTCCACAGGTGCCAATGATGTTATCTGTTCATTCAAAAGCACAAATTCTTGGGGTACCCACGGGAGAAATGGCTTGATTTCACCATTACTAAAAATCCCTCGAAAATTAGTAGGAGATTTACAAAAACTCTCCAGATACACACAAAAATATACAAAAAACCTCCAGTGATGTCATCTCTTCATTCAAAAGCACAACTTCTTGTGGCACCCATGGGAGAAATGGCTCAGCAGCAACAGTTCACTCTGGTGGGCAATTTCCTCATGTGTTGCAAGACTTTGAGGATAGAAAATTATATTTGGAACCTCATTCAGGATATTCTAAATGACATGATTTCATGCGACGAAAAATACGGGAATAAACTTTATCTTCCAGATATTTGCCAAGGCAAAATGCCAACTTTTTAAAATGCATGCATTACATTAATGAGCTCAGTAGAATATGCAGGGGGGAAAAAACCTTCCTTAAGCGTATCATTTTCTACGTTTATTCAATGTAGAGTCCCAGAAATTAATAAAATCGTGGATTCATGGAATGGTTTGGGGTGAAACGGACCTTAAAGCTCATCCCATTCCAACCCCTGCCATGGGTAGGGACACCTTCCACTAGACCAGGTGGACATTTCCAGGGATGGGGCAGCCACAGCTTCTCTGGGCAACCTGTGCCAGGGCCTGTCCACCCTCCCAGCCAAGAATTCCTAATATCCAAGGAAGACCTTCTCTGTTCCCAAAGACAACAACTGCTGCGTTCTGCGAGTGATTGGGTGATTTTAGCTACTGACTTTTTAAAAAACACATTAATTATCTGACCTCCAGACAGGTGGATAAATGAGAGGCCACCCAAGGTTCCCCTTGTTTTGTTTCCTATCACTGTAACTGACCCATCTGTGTTTTTTTCCCAGTAGCCACTCAACTCCAGAAGAAACATCAGTAACTTTAAAATCCCATTTTTGCCTCAAAATATTGCACACCTAACCATTTCAATTAGCACCCAGTACCATCATGACAGGCTGGCTTGGGAAAAAATACACCTATGCCTAATTTTTCTATTTCTCTTCTTTGTGCATTTGACAGAAAATTCTAATATGTCACTTTGCCTGTGCTGAGAGACCATCAGCAACAACATGGGAACAAAAAGATCTCATGGAAATGACTGTCAGTGGAATTGCCTCGGAAAGGCCACACTATTCCAGCAGTCATTGCTAAAAACTCAGCTTTTAATTAGTTTTCCTTCAAAAAATGGATGTATTGACAACAGAGTATTTCAGCTGTATTAAAAACCATATGTAATTCCAAAGGAATGAACAATTCTAACCATTCCTTCACTAGTCTTAGTGAAAGTAAGGCAGGAAAAACAAATTTCCGAGCTTTCCTGAAAAGAAGAGCCTTGCTAAGAGGATGAAGAGCCTTATTTTATCCCTCAGTAGAAACTGCTCCAAAGGCAGTGGATCTCATTTGCAGAAATTACTCCATTCTTCCAGTCTTTCAAATGGGTAGTTTCCTGCAGCTCTCCTAATTCCCTCTCTCTTCTCCTAAACACTCTAATTGCAGGTCTGCTCCACTCCACCGGAATTGCTCACACCGCCCTCGGTGACGCCTTCCAAGATCCTTCATCCTCCAATTTGAGCTGTTGAAATCTTTCAATGCAACCAATTTCTCCTCCTTCCCATTAAGAAATTTCCAGCCCAGCCCAATGTAGTGTCCCACTTGTCTCCATATCCTCCAGAGAGGAAGAAAACACTAAGCTTTCTCCACAGCTTGTGTTTCGGGACATTTCCCATGTTTTTTGCCGTAATCCCCCCAAGCTTCTCCAATTTGCTTTTCCTGTGGTCATCTGGCTCTCCCACAGTTCTGATGTCAGTCCTTTCCCCTTCCCTTCCTGCACAAGGACTTTTTCCTTGAGAGGCTGAATAGCCAAGACTCAACTCTCAGATAATGTGACCTGACATCGGGTTCTGTATTAATAACTCTTTTTCACCCTCACATTTTCCTCTTGAACATTCTTCTCCCTCCACCTGATATTTCTTCAATGTTGTTTCTCTTCCAATGCACGAAACATGGAAAGAGTGGAATTCCTCATCTCTCTCAAGTATTCTTCTATCCATCTCCAGTCCAAATTCCACCATGTTTGTTATTTTATCATTACAGAACAACATTCAAGTCTGTCTTTCAACACCATCTCCATCCCCACACTCACAGAAAAACCCCAAATTTATCCCCTTTCTATATCTTAGCTGTCACTGATCTTCCTTTCAAAAATCAGGAACAAATTAATATTTATCTATGCCTTGGTCATCACTCTGATTTTTTTTTTCCCCTCTTGGACTCCATGATCTTAGAGCTCTTTTCCAACCTTAATGATTCTGTGATCTTTTGTGGATTTCACCTGGATGCCCTCAGAATTTATTCATTTAAAATTCTCCCAGTGAAAGCCTCCTGATGTCGCCTTATCCTGCCTTTTCTCAAAATCCTGTCATCCATATATTTTTCCATCTCTTTCCAATGCTCCAGTACCATAACTGGATCCCTGTCCCAGCATATCTATCCCATGAGCAAAAATTCCCACCTCAAAAGAGGAAAACTTTTGATTAGAAGTAGTAACTCATTCATTTAAGCTGTTCTATTTGGAATACAATCCCAAGGAGCTCCTTGGAAAGCTTTAATGCCAGGGACACCTCTCCTTTTCCTTGACAGAACACCCAAGTGCCATGGATGGATGAGACCTGTGGAACACTTCATCCTCACCACCTGATGGGAGAATGTTGCTCAAAAGCATCGTGAGAGTGACATCCCCCCACAGCATTTGACTCTTAAGAATAAACACAATGGCATATTTGCCACATCAGCCCTTCTGCCATCACACTCCTGATACCATTTCTGGGCGTTCCCATTGGGAATAAGTGAAGCCAATTCCTCTGAGAACAAGCCAGAGTTTTTTTAGGAGGCGAATTTTGGAGCCAGGTGCTTTGCTGATTTATTATTGAAGGGTGAAGGTACATTATGGGCTTCTTTTACCAGCGGAACAGAGAGACGAGGACAATTACTTGCCTGAACAGTGGCCACTTTTCTGGGTTTTATTTATTATTAAATCACCAAACACTGGCGAAGCGCCAAGAACCTACAAGTGACTGTAGCTGTGACACAGAGACCAACAGCAAAGGAGGAGTACTGAAAGCTGATTAAAAAAAGGGGGGGGGGAAGGAATTCTGCAGCCACGCGGGAGAGGCAAGGGAAGACAGCAAGAGCTGAACTCGACATTCCAAGATTCAGCCACAAAAATGGAAAATGTAAGAATACAGGAATTAGGGATAAATGCATGAACAATCTGAACATGAAGGGTTAGACCTGCAAAGACCTTGAGAGTGCAAATAAATTGCAAGTCCAAACTTTTTGGGAAGCTGTCAACAACTTCCTAAGTATTCCACTATGGGATTATCCTTCAACTGCTCATCATCTGCTGGCAATTTGAAATTGCAAAATACAGGGGTCAATCTCCACTAAGCGTGTTTTTCTCCAGTTTTTTGCTCCCCAAAACTGCCTGGTTTTGGGGATCATACCAAAGAGAATTTGCACTCCCAGGTTAAAATGTTTTCCCATTCCTTTTGCCCAGTACCACCCAGAATGCTTTCAATATAAAGGCTACATGGATTTGTAAATATCATTCGTACCCTTAACTGCTTAAAATTTCCTTTCAGCTCCCAGGAGAAAAAGAGATGCCTACAAAAATCAAAATGTTGGGAGCCCAGCTCCATCCACAGCAGGGTGTGACTGGCTTTTAAAAAGTGATTGCAGCCTCCAACATAAAAAATATGTGCTTTAGGCAAAAGTAGTTCCTAATAATGGAATCCACTCCCAGTTAACTTGGGTAGAGTGAAAATGGGCTTTTAATGACATGGATAGAAATCCTCAAATATCTTCAATTATTCTGAAAATGGAGGCTCTAAAAAAATTAAAGTAACTAAGATAATTTATCCACAATACGGTCAGGTTACACTCTTGTGATTACCAGAGCAGCTGGGAGGAGTAACAATATATTCTTTGGTTTGCACTAAACAAAGGCTTTATTGCAAAATTCAGGTGCTTTAGTTTGCATTCAACAATTACATTTTCACAAATTAAATATTTTCAACGGTTCTACAGAGATCAGCATCTCAGAATTCCTCATCTGCATCCACTCATCAGCCCAGAGAGCAGAATTTTTTACTCATTTTACTCACTGTCATTACACTCAGTAATATTTTTACAAGAGCAGACCCCAGGAATGTCTGCACATGGGTATCCACACAGATAAAATACATATTTGATCATTTTTAACTCTTTCTCATTCAAAAAGGTTGCTTTAATTGTTGTAAATTAAATCAAACACTGAGTGTGTGAAATGCTTAACACGAGGATGACTCTTTAAGCAAGGAGAAATGTGGTTCTTTCAGGGAAAGGGGCAAGTGTGGGAGTCTGCAGTTCCACACCTCCAAGGACTGGATGGAGACACCCAAGTCCTGCTGATGGATCCTTCCTGTCCCATCCTCTGGACCTCTGACAACAGCCCCACTACATCCCAAAAAGGGTGACTGCACCAAAGAGTTGACTGGGAACAGTTTGAAACACAATTTGATGACTAAGAAGGGCACAAGGGACCAAATGAAATCAAACAGCAAGAAATGTAGACAAGTGGGAAGGAAACAAGTGCCTCAAACCACTCAGCAGCAGGACACAAAGTTAAGGCCCTGCCCCAAACCCTTTACTGCTCACAACAGTGTCTTGAACAGGAACTGTGTTCCAGCAACATCAGGAGACACTTTTCAGAGGCAGAATTTCAGCAGTGAACATGGCAAACGTGGTCCTTCTGCCTAATTCCAGAGGATGCAGCTGCACTCCAGGGCAATTATACCCAGATTACTGAATTTATGACCGGATTTATGGGAAATGATAGCCAATTGGAGGGGTCAGAACAGCCAAGAATCACTCAAACCAAAAAAATTATCATTACCTAAGTTCTGAAATTAGTATCTTAAGAACCCACTGTAAACATATCTCTGGGTCACCTTACTGGTACGTCTTTTCTTCATATAAAGACATATCGGGACATTCTGCTTGAGAGTCCACACTCTGCATTTGGTTTGCCTGCTCATTTCTGCTCTTTCCTGTTCCCTTCCTGAGTAGTAACTTGGAAAATTGCCACTCAAGATACTACTAAAAAAACCAGTATTATTCTGTGAGAAGTTTATTTTATTAGAAGTTGTCTGAGTGCTCCCGTTTAAAATGAGATTTCATCTCTGCTCCCCATCGCACATCAGGTCAAGCTCAGTAAGTGCAGAAAGAGGTTTGCATAGCCCTATTTAGGGAAGGAGAATCCTTAAGGAAGAACAGAAACAGAAGAAAGTAACATAAATAGTCCCCAGAGACCCTACAAATCATAATGTTTTCTCTGGTGCAGTTACTTTGCTTCTGATGGTCTTTAAAAACATCTTATTGCAGTTTGCTGAAGCATATGAGGAAATCAGCCACTGATTGCCTGACTTGGAATTCTGCCCTTTTATTGAATGTAAGCTCAACATTTTCAAGGAACAGATGCTTACAGACATTTTCTCTTCCACCAGCAGATCAGCTGTCAATGTACTGTACCCACAAATCAATGAGCTCCCCAACCCCTTCCAACCTGGATTATCCTGCGATCCCACTCTGCAAGGCACAGGTCCCCAGGCCCTGTCACTCTGGTTTGCAGGCACAGATGTGTAACCAGATCCTGGGATGAAATTTTCAGGAGCTGAATGTTTGATGAACCAAAAAGTGCATTTCTGAGTAAATGGGGAATGTCAGAAACAAAGGCACTTCCACAAACACCTCTTGCCTGGCACTTCCCATTTCTCACTGGGTTCCTCAAAATTCTCAGACACCAAATCCCTCCCCCAGCCAAAGCCTCTGGCCTCCAGTTCAGAGCTTTCTGTTTCTTGTTGAGGGACACAAACAAAATAAATTCCCTCTGAAGTTCTGCTTCTCAGCAACTCCTGAAATTTGGGCAGTCCTCAAAGCATTTCTGGAGGCTCCTGGAAAAGCCAACCCAAACTACAATAAAAGCACTATATAATATATAATCTACATGGCCACATTTCTTAACAGAAAATAAGATATTACCTTCAAAATGAAGGCCCAAACAATCTCTTCTCCCAGGTGGATGAAACACCACTAATTCCACTTTTGAGTATCAGGAATTAGTAACGAGCAATACATAAAAAACTATATTGTGATGGGGTTTATTGCACACATTTTTATCTGATTTGTATTAAGGACTTATTTATGTGCATTATTTTAATTGTACTGGAAATTTAAATGCAAGTTTCACGCACATCATAAAAAAATTTGCACGTAACAAAACCAGAGCAATACAGAAATAAATGTTTCCACAGCACTGAAATTCCACACATCATAAATAAAATATAAGCATGGAAAGATAAAGCAACGCCCATCACACAACAAATTACAAGCTGAACAATTTAATGGCTGCAAAGTAAAAATAAATTTAATAAAAAGTACATAAAACTGAAGGCAACACACAGCACTGTAATTTGAACGTGTAAATTTGACAGGACGACATTAATTAAACCACAGCAGCTTTTTAAGCTGGAAAAATTCCAAAGTAAATACTATCCATCAAAATAAAACAAAAGGACTAAGACACAGATGTTAATACCTAAAATATTCAAACAACCTTAAATCTGCCTAAAGGTCTATTCTGTATTTATCTTCTCCCAATTAAGGTGAGGAGTTTAACTATTTCCTTCCTGGGGGTTCTGAGGGAACTAAAGATGCTGCACCTCTGCAATTCCACTTGCAAACAATTTCACTCTCATTTGGCATAACTTGACTTTGGAAATGTTGTTCTTTATTTTTGACACGGTTGGACATGAAGATTAACCAAGAAAATGAAAATAAAAGAAGAAAGTATGACTCTCTGAACTGGAATTTGATAAAGAGAATTTAAAAAAAAAAATTACAGCTTTTTGACGGAGGGCAAGAAAAAATTGTCAAGGCTTTACACCAGACACCAACCACAGGGAAAGGGAATTAAATAACATTATTCTCTCAATTAATCTTGGCTGTGCTATTCCAGGGAAAAACACAACCAAGAGCATTTCTTTGTGGTAACTGCACTTCTTCACCCTGGAGGAAATGTAACACACCTTACCTTTCCATGAAAACAAGAGAGATAACTTTGCACTCAATGCCCAACAAAGACATCCACTTGGGCAGTGACCTCGAGGAGTTTTTATGCTCCAAATCCACAGCCAGCTCACACCGAGCTAATCTGGCCGTGCAATTGTAACATAAATGGGGTCAAAACCAAGGGAACATTAGAGTTGGTCAAAGCAGTTCAGTCCTGGAAAACCATTCCAAAGGGAAGGCTGGGACAGACATGCTGGTCCATGATTTAACCAACATCAAACAAATATGTAATTGAAATACAAGTCAGAGGGTCATGGAATATCATGCAAAATCTGGCTATGGACACAAGAATGGTCCGAGAGCCGGGGCAACCCTCCCATGAGGGAAAGCTGGGAGAGCTGGGGGGGGGTTCACCTGGAGAAGAGAAGGATCCAGGGAGACCCTTCCAGGGACTCCAGGAGAGCTGGAGAGGGACTTGGGACAAGAGATGGAGGGACAGGACACAGGGAATGGCTTCCCACTGCCAGAGAGCAGCGATAGATGGAATATTGGGAAGGAAATCTTCTCTGGAAGGGTGGTGAGGGACTGAATGAAATTCCCAGAGAAGCTCTGGCTGTCCCATCCTAGGAAGTGTCCAAGGCCAGACTGGTGGGGGCTTGGAGCAACCTGGGATAGTGGAAAGTGTCCCTGTCTAAGGCAGGGGGTGGAACAGGAGGAGCTTTCAGGTCCCTTCCAACCCAAACCACTCTTTCATTCTGTAACTAGTAATGAGAAATAATTATGCAAAGTTGTTTGTGAATCTTTTCCTGCAAGACAAGTGCTCGATCCCAGCGCTGTTCTGGGACAAGGGCTTTGCCCCATACCCTCTCACCTGGTGTGGAAAGAGGAGGAGCACTGCGCAACCTAATCCCAAGTCTCTGCCTGTGATCGCATTGACCCAATGAGTGTTAACGAGGCACATGTGGGATCCAGAGCACAACTTTTCCTAAATGTCCAGTCAATGGCATTCCTGCACTAAAGATAACTGGACACAACTAGACAAATAAGTCCAATGTATCCCAGGGCTCACACACAATCACATAAAATATTCTGTAATTAAAAAAAATCACCTGAGTAAATACAATCTTGTGTTTAATTCTCATAACTGACAGGTTTGTTTAACACCCCAAATTTGATAAATCCAGACGTTACATCCCTTCTCAAAACAGGACAGAGAAGCTCCTGAACCCCATGCACCGCAACCACCTTTCACCAGCAATAATTACCCACTTTAATTACACAACTTTGAATGATTCCTCAGAGCAGCATCCACACATAATCCCCTGAATAAAGATCCTCTGGCTTGATTTTTCCTTTCGGAGAGGGAAATTATGGTATCAGCAAGAGGAGGCTCCCCCAAGCCTGATTTGCATTCACAGGTTGCCAGTTGGGTGAGGTTTCTCCCCATTTAGGCAATTCTGTCTCCCAGCAACCCGAGCTGTTGCCAGGAGAAGCCCTGGGAAGAGCTTCCTCCGCACCCCCGGGCTGTGAGCCGCATGCTAAGCAGCCCACCAGCAACTCCAGGGACTCAAACATGAGGGGTTTTTTTACCTTTCTTTAATTTTTGGAGTGGTTTAGTCTTGAATGGCATCTCCCTTTCTACTGGGATGTAGGGAGTGGTGATAAGGGCTTTTCCATCTTGGTTTTTCCATACCTTGGGAGGAGCATTTGACAGATGGATGTGCAGCTCTGTAAACACATTTCCTGTATGTTTTTAATCTCCCAAGCCTCGTGTGTGCATGTTAACTTCCTTTTGGTTGTTGTTTTCCAGCTGCCAAGAGCAAAAAAGCACATGCAAACAACAACAAAAAAATCCCTTTATGTTGATTTAACCTTTGCTTCTCTTTGCAGCACCTTCCCAAATGCAAATTTAATGGGTGGTTAAAGGTAAATCCTGGTTTTCCAATGACAGAACACTATTTACTTGGCTTGGAAATTAGGGGTTTGGTGTGTAAATATAATTGTCTGGAAAAGTGCAAAAAACTAGGAGAAATAGAAGAAGCCCTGGCATGTTACTACAGTCAGGATTTCCAAGGAAATTCAGCTTGGATGGACCTGTAAGGATGTTGTAATCACAATTTTGAGACGTTCTTTCACATAATAAGCAACTACTGAAGTAAGGGGCTTCTCTGCTGTGCATTCTTTCTGCTTTCAGTCTTGGCATACACAGCAAAATTGTAATGAAATTTAATAATTTATGGAAATTGATTGCTTGAGTGTATTTGAGGCAAAGATTGTCTCTTAGAATGAGGAAACAAGTAATTAACTCTTCTGAATTAGAAAGGTAAACTGCAATTCAGGAATGCTAAACCACGTTATGATATTGTTACTCAACACACACACCTGAGCTGCACTTCAGTGGAAGTCAGACCTCATTTTTTCAGCCCATATTTCATACAAACTCGATAAAAATGGCTAACTAGTAATGTAAAACAATGTATAAGTAAATAAAGTGGTGGAAAATTGAAGAAAGTAACCCTTCCTAAATCTTAAGAGAAACTGTAGCTTCCTTGAAGTTTTGTGCTGAGGTACAACCTCACTCAAGAATCTCCATTTTACACCAAAAGACAGTGATATTAAATTCATGGCTGAAGAAATTTTGTATTTGCCCATGATCACAAACTTTTTTGATCATTAAAGGAAACATACGAGTATTTTTCATTTTTATTCCTTATTTGAAGACATGGTGAACATGGTGGTGGTGTTGATTGTTGGACTTAATGAGGCAAATGGAAATACCAAACCACAGATCACTGGTTTGACCACAACAATTTCTGTTTAGTGTTTTAAAAATGGTCAAACAGGACCAGCATGGACAGAAATTCCACTAAAACCAACTGGTATAGAAGCGAAACAACTTCAAGGGTTATTTCTCCTTCTGAATGTTCATTGTGTTTGGAAACTATTAAGCTTCAAGAGATTTCCGAATAAATGAGTCCTGGCAAGACTTATGATACCTAAAATAATCTCAATTTTAAATAATTTGTGAAATAAGGTCCCTGTAAGAATGTAAGGTATAGCATCCTTCATGTGTACACAGTCAGCTGGGGAGGAATCCAGTCTGGCTGTAAGAAGGACATGGAGCTGCTGGAGCGAGTCCAGAGGAGGCCACAGAGATGCTCCAAGGGCTGGAGCCCCTCTGCTCTGGAGCCAGGCTGGGAGAGCTGAGGGGGTTCACCTGGAGAAGAGAAGGATCCAGGGAGACCTGAGAGCCCCTTCCAGAGCCTAAAGGGGTTCCAGGAGAGCTGGAGAGGGATTTGGGATAAGGGATGGAGGGCCAGGACACAGGGAATGGCTTCTCACTGCCAGAGGGCAGGGATAGATGGGATACTGCGAAGGAATTCTCGGCTGGGCGGGTGGGGAGGGGCTGGGATGGATTTCCCAGAGAATCTGTGGCTGCCCCTGGATCCCTGGAAGTGTCCAAGGGCAGGTTGGAGCAACCTGGGCTAGTGGAAGGTGTCCCTGCCATGGCAGGGGGCTGAGAACAAGACAAGCTTTAAGGTCCCCTCCAGCCAAATCCATTCCATGATTCCACGATTCTGTATCTTGAGAAAAGTGCCCTTCATTAGGCAGGAACAGAACAGGAACACTAAAGCAGTTCCCATAAAATACCTGCTTGTGTTCTGCAGTAATTCAGTGTCAAGAAGTGCCTCTGAAGGAAGAACTTCACTACATCCTCTGGAAACTTCAGAAAAAAACTGTTATACCTCCATCCAGCCTGGGGAAAACTGAAACATGTGCCAGAAGTACATTCTGACCACGTGAAGTGTCCTGTGAGGTGGAAGGGCCCACTCTGCAATGGGTCAGGCTGTTGTGGGGACAGGAATGCAGAAGCAGCATGGCCTGAAAGAGCAGAGCTCAGGGGCTGGGCTGGTTGCAGCCTCCTGCAGTCCCTTACAGAAGTCCCATCACCCCCCATGCTCTGGGGGGCTTTGATATATCTGCTTAGGATGTCATTTCAGCCTCCCAACAGAGGAGCATCATCAGGATCCTGAGGGAATTCCCTAACTGGTAGAGCATCCTAGAAAGGATGGACATTGCTACAACCACCACCAGTTCCAGCTGAGAGGATTTGCAGAGTCACAGCCCGCTGCAACTTTTCCTTGAGTTCAGTATGTCATGTTAAAGCCCTAATTCCACAGAGAACTGGAATTCAATGTGTATGAATCTAATGGAAAATACACAGACTTGGAATTAAACCAAATAGTCAAAGCAAATGCAGATCAATTCATCAAGTTAAAAATAGAATCAGACACCACATCAATGACTTTGGTATGAAGGAGACGGTCACTTAAACACAACCCTCAGAGCCACACTTTAACCCAAAATGTTAGTTATCCTTGGATACACAACCAGGAAAACACTGAGCAGGAATCAGACTGCAGTTGGCACTATCACCAGTAAAACGAGCTTTCTACTTCTGATATTCAGAACTTCAGGAAGGCATTAAGTAATGAGAATTTAACAAAAATTAATGAATTATTGAAAAATGTACCTTCTGCTGACAAGAATTCACTTTGCTTCATTTATGTGTGGTTGAAGTCTTCACTTTTTTAAAAAACAGGCTAATCAATTTAATTATGATCTAAATGTATTCCATGAACCAGCAAACACATAATACCAAACTGTTCATCCTCATAAAGAAAGCTGCACCAAAGCTGCACCCAGTTGGAAGCTGAAACACGACAAAGTGATTCAAAATAGGCACCTTTTAAATGCAGAGAGTTATGAGACATTGGAACAGCCTACGAAATTTTTCCATGGATCCTCTGACAAATGACATTTTTAATCAATGTTTCCTTTAAAGAGTGTGATCTGACTCAAGCATGAATTAATTCACAGAAACGTTGTGCTTTTCTTAGCAGGTCAGACTAAAGTTCACGGTGACCTCCTTCACATTTGTAATTACTGCTCTATTAATCTTTAGATATAAAACTAAGAGGCTTAATAGGTTTAAACAATCGTAAGACTGTCTCCCCACGAGCTGTACTTTCTCTGCCTCAAAGAAGTCAACCCACTACAGATGTGTAAGAAGATATTTCCTGACAGTACTCATTGGAACCAGTAGGAAAAACATTCTTTTATTTACCACTGCTGTCTCAGGATACCTAGCAGGAAAAAAGTGTGTGTGTGTGTGTATATATATTTATATAAAAATATAAAAATAATGTTATTCAACCTCTACATTCACAGGGATCCTTCACTGCGAGCTGCTACCACCATCATAAAATGAAATAGTCCATTAAACAGTGTAAGCAATAAATACTCAGAAAACACAGCCATGTTTCAGCAGTAACATAACTAAACATGATTCTGAAAAGCTGAGTTATACCACAAAGGTAGAACCAACAAATAAGGTGTGTTTTTACTACAAAGCACGACACTGTATTGAACCATTATACAAAAATCATACACAATAGATAATTTTCAAGAACGATTGCAGCAGCACTACTGCAAGAAAAAAGCACAACAAACTCCAAATCCCACATTATGAAATTTGTGCAAGATCCAATAAATTCAACTTGTTTACAAATAGAGTAAGTGAAGTTTACTAATGTTTGTATTGCTTTCAGTTACAACACGCTAGTCTGTCCTAATTCAACTGACTTCTACAAGCGGAGCCCTTTATATCACAAACCAACTACTTCAGTCACTTCACTGCAACAGGTTTAACTGCACGATTTTCTTGAGCCTTAAATCAGTAATAACCCAGGCAATGCTAACACCTGTGGCCCTTCAATCTGAGTGGTCTCAGGCATAGCAAGAGCCTGGTTCTTCTCCACAGGGATCTCAGCAGTGGCAGCAGCCTCTTCTTGGAGAGCCCTGCTCTGGCAGACCCGGCTGCTGCAGCACCAGGGAAAGAGCTCCAAGTACTGAGCACATCATATCCCATCGGGATGAGGAGCAGGAAGATCCTGATCAATAGGATAGGCACAAGGAGCTAAATGCTCTGCAGCTCTTCACCTAGGCAAGTTAGATGAAGAGGATGGACACCTCAGGTCTCTGGATTGGGATCTGTTACCGCTTAAAGAAAAGTTTTCCTCAAGTGTCTGCACACTAAGGCAAAGTTTGGCTCACTGAGAAGACTGGGATGGTCACAGACCTATGGTGTGACAAGAGTCAGGGACCCGGCACAGCACACACAATTTCAGCAGTGTCACGGATGGGAACAGGGTCTGTAGGGAGGATTTGCACGGAAGTTCAGGCTGGGGAGCTGCACTGTACTGAAATGCACTCCAGAGCTCCAGAGTGAACCTGAAGCCACGGCAGTAACCACAAGATAACGGAGATCAGGATCCAAAGGAAGGCTGAAAGGTAAACAAAAGATTCAGCATTTTTCTCTTTCAGAACTCAGATTTTGGCTTATATAGGGAATTATCATGGAATCCCAGAATATCCTGAGTTGAAAGGTACCCATAAGAATCATCCAGTCCAACTCCTGACTCTGCACAGACACTCCAACAATCCCACCCTGTCCCTGAGAGCGTTGTCCAAACACTCCTGGAGCTCTGGCAGCCTTGGGGCCGTGCCCACTGCCCTGGGAAGCCTCTTCAGTGCCCACCACCCTCTGGGGGAAGAACCTTTTCCTGAGATCACACCTAACCCTGCCCTGACACAGCTCCAGCCATTCCTTGGGTCCTGTCCCTGGTCACACAGAGCAGAGATCAGTGCCTGCCCATCGGGAGGGGGAGAATTGCTCAGTAGAAGCTGCCGAGGGGCAGCCAGAGAGAGAAAGGGCCCTTCGGGGTGGTCTGAATTTTGACCACAATTTTCCAAGAGATCTTAGGAACAAAATATCATTTAGAAAAACTGGGAACCTCATCAGAAACACGGAGCTGCTTAATGGACTAAAATGCAAAGAGAGAACACACAGGAAGGAGCAACAACAAACAGCACAGGAAGCATAAAAAAGCATTGCCTGGGCACACCAGCAGAGAGGCCAAAGCTGGAGCTTAGACCAGCTAAGGACATAAATGACAATAAAAAACAATTCCACAGAAATGACAGGAGTAAAAAGAAGCTGAGAGACAATCTAGGTGCACTGCTGAATGCAAACCACAGCCTAGAAGTAGGTACAGAAAAGACTGAAGTACTCAAAACCTCTTTTGCCTTAAGTCTTTCACAAACAAGGGCTGCTCCAAACCCTCTCCAGGCAGCCGTACAGTCAGAAAGAAAAGCAGCAAACAATGTGAGGAAAAATAGGTAATGGAAACTAAATGTGCTTGTATCCAAAGAGCCACATGGAGTTTTTCCAGAGCCTTGCTGGTGTGGCCATCAGGACACTGTGACAGATCTAGAAATAATGGTATAGAGAAAAACCAAGGTGATTTGGGGAGATCTCTGATGATGGGATATGGGCCAACAGGCAAAAAGAGGACTGAGGGGCTGTAGGATGCTCAGCTTCACCTCAGTCCCAGGAAAGATCATGGAGTATGTCCTCTTAAGAATTATGTCCAAAGGACAAAGCAGTGGCTGTGATAACTGTTGACTTTAGCAGGGTTGTGACACCCTCTCTTGCAGCATTTGCATGTGAGAGCTGACAAAGTACGGGCTGGAGGAACAGCCTGCCAGGCACGAGATACGTCAAAAATCAGGGGGAAATCGATCTCCTGATGTCTGGTGTGCAGCAGGTCACCCTGGAGGCTGAGGCTGGGCCAGCATCATTCAATATGTGCAACAGTAACATGAATGATGTGACAGGAAACATGCTCAGCAAATCTGAGGGCAACCTTAAACAGTGAGAGAGCGGACACAACAAACAGCAGCGGTTTATCCAGGGACACCCTGAAAAACTCCAGGTCAGAAAAACCAACAGAAACCTCATGGAGGTCAACAAGCAGTGCACGTCCTGCCCCAGTGTAAGATGATCTCAGAGCTGCTGGGAAGGAGCTGAGGTTGTGCTGGACACAGGTTAAACTGGTGATGTGCTCTCAGTGCAAACAAAGCAGACTGCTGGGCTGTATCACAAGTGGCAGCAGAGGAAGGAATAAAACCTCTCTTCCAGGCTGTACTGGTGAGAATTCACCTGGAATACCAGGTCCAGTTTTGGTTCTCAGTTCTCAAGAGACATTAATAAAAGGGCAAAGGTCTGCAAGGTCAATTGTTGAGTTGGTCATCAGCTTAAAATTCAAATTACCATTCTTTTCTGAAAGTAGTTTACATCTCATTTTAACATGCACAGATCACTGGAGGCCCATGTTGTTATTAAATACATAGTATCACATTTAGCCATAGAAGAACATCAAAAAAATTTCATAGTTGGCCTTATGAGAATGGGCTTAGTGTGTGTTCTGTCCACAAAAAAACATGAAGGTGCCACTGCAAACTAGGCAATGTGCCATTCTTGGTATCATCTCTGGTTACTCTCAGTATCATCTCTGGAGTTCACTGCTGTAATGACACAAACCCCATCTCTGCACCCCTCCTTTGAGTCCATTGTCTCCACATCAAATATAGTATGTTACCTGCTACCTTTAATTTTACTACATTCAGACTTTTACCAAATATCTACAAAATGTAAGATTTTAGTGTGCTCTCAAACACTGGGCTTAGACCATCATCCATTTATTATCCTCCCACCAGCACCTGCATCCCTTATGTGTTTAAATATTCCTTTTTTCCCCAAGTTCACATGCTTTGTTAGGGTCTACAGGAGCCTGGAGCAAAGATACATATAAATAACACCTTGTACAATAAACACCTTGTAGGGGAACTACTGAATACACATGTTAAAGCACTTCAATGCCACTGTAATTCCTTTCAGATGGCAGTGACAGTCATCCTGGAACACTTTGAGCTCCTAAGAGGGCTGTCAGAAGGCAGAATTGCTTAATTCTGGCTTGTTGCTTTGCTTACCTGACAGCACACATTTACTCAGAGGAAAAATCGCTGAAAGAATTATTAAGAACTTAAAAACACTTTGCAAACAGAATCATAGAATGGTTTGGGTTGGAAGAGACCTGGAAGATCATCCTGTTCCCAACCCCCTGCCATGGGCAGGGACACTTCGCACTGTCCCAGGTTGCTCCAAGCCCCATCCAACCTGGCCTTGGACGCTCCCAGGGATCCAGGAGCAGCCACAGCTTCTCCGGGCAACCTGTGCCAGGGTTTCCCCACCCTCACAGCCAGGAATTCCTTCCTAGAATATCCACAGAAGACCCCCACAATGCTTAGGCATTATTTTTAGGTATTTGTTTCGCAGTAAAATTAAGGGGTTGGGAAATCTGTTTAATACCCTCAATAGAACTATTGCTGCCCTGTGCAAAAATTAAACAGAAAATTCTTATTTCAAGAGGAATCATAGAATAGAATCCTAGGACGGTTTGGGTTGGAAGGGACCTTAAAATCATCTTGTTTCCAACCCCCTGCCATGGGCAGGGACATCTCCCACTAGCCCAGGTTGCTCCAAGCCCCGTCCACCCTGTCCTTGGACACTTCCAGGGCCGGGGCAGCCGGAGTTTCTCCGATCACACACACACACACGCGCTCTCGCTGTCAGCTCCAGCAACCCGCTAGCCCCTACCCTTACGGCACAAAAGAATCGTCACCAGGCGGTTAAACCACGACCCAGACGCGCTCCCGAGGGCACATTCACCGCCCCGTCCCCACCATCCCCTCACGGGACGCTCCCCCCTCCCTCAGTCCCTTCCCCCCCCCCAACACACACACACCCCCCGCGGCGCGCACGCGCAGCAGCGGCCCCGCCCCTCCCGCCGCGAGGGCACCGCGCAGGCGCGGCGGGAGCGGGGCCGGGGCGGCGGGAGCGGGGCCGGGCAGGGTGGGGGAGGCAAGGACGGGGCTGCGAGGGGGGGGCTCGGCGCTTACCTGGCACCGCCATGCGCTGGCTCCGGCCGGGCAGCGCCTCGCCCTCCTGCGGCAGGCGGGAGGCCGAGTCGCCCATGGCGAAGGCGGAGCCGCGGAGGCCGCGGGCGAGGAGGAGGTGGAGGAGGAGGCGGCGCGGAGGCATCGCCGGGATGGGAGGGGCGGGGTGGGGAGGGGAGGGGGGGGGGGCGCCCCCTGTCGGGCGGCGGCAGAAAACGCAACCCCCCCTCACCCCCTCACAGCCCTCACGGGCACCCCGGCCCCGTCCGCCCCCCGCCGCGAGCCTTTAGCCCAGAATATCCCTTTCCATGTCCGTGCCTGAGCTTCGGGAATGCAGATTTGGGAAGGGCTCTACCCACGCCGGTGGCTAAAAAGGCCGGTGCGGGATAGGCAAGTCCGGTTGCAAAAGGCACAGCGGAAAGTCTCCTTAGGCAGTATCGGTTCTTTCTGCGTTCTTTTCTCCTCGAGGCTGATTCTGCGTGTGTTCTTCACCCAGCGGGTGGTTGTCACTGACACAGGCTCCCCAGGGAAGCGGTCACAGCACCAGGCCTGTCTGAGTTCAAGAAGCATTTGGACAACACTCTTAGGCACATGGTACGATTCTTGGGGCTGACTTGTGCAGGGGCAGAAGTTGGACTTGATCCTTTTGGGTCCCTTCCAAACGCAGGGTATTCTATGATTCTCAAAGGAAGCAGAAGTGTTATGGATGGTGTGCCTCCGTGCGTCCCGATTGGAGGCCGGAGTGCACCATTGATGGTAGTCAATGTGGCCAAGGCTGAGGTAGCGTTGTTTCAGGGAGTCCTTGTATCTCCTCTTTGAGGCTCCTCTCTTGTGGCAGCTGGTGGTGAGTTCACCATAGTGCACAATCTTAGGGAGATGATGATCCCTGTCCAGGGTCCTGGCAAACGCCTGTGGGGAATGCTCCTTGGAAATGTCTACTCAGATGGTGGTTCCCGGTGGTTTTTTCGGTGGGCTCAGCCTCCAGGGGGGATTTTTGTCCGCATGTCCCATCCACCTCATGGCCTCATCGATGTCATGTTCACCCTCCGGCTTGTCCGTGCTCCTGGTTTTAGGAGGGATTTTGCAAATACACTTAGGAAAACATGCTACACAGACCTTTGGTGGAATAATGTGCTTTATTGTAGGATAAAATCACAGAATGGTTTGCCTTGGAAGGGACCTTAAAGCTCATCTCGTTCCAACCCCCAATTGCATCTATTTATCTATCTATCTATCTATCTATCTATCTATCTATCTATCTATCTATCTATCTATCTGTCTATCTATCTATCTATCTTATCTATCTATCTCTGTCTTTCTCTGTGTATCTATATTAATGGTTGGGGGTTTTAATATATGGCTTTTTCCCCATGACTCTTCTAGTTTTCAATTTACACAGCACCCTCCCATGTCATGTTTAGCCAATGTACTGTATCACCCCAACCTTGCAGAGTACCTTTTTTTGCACGAAAATGCTCCAAGGAACATAAATCTCCATGGAGAAGTGTCTGCACCTATGTTTGCAATAAAAATACAGAAACAAAAAGTGAATGGAGTGTAAGTGCTTGTGGGGGGTAATACAATACATTCATACAATAACAGGGTGGTTGAGTTGGAAGGGACTTTAAAGCTTATCCCATTCCAACCCCCTGCTGTGGGCAGGGGCACGTTCCACTGGTTTATCCAAAGGACAGGGTGGGACTTGATTGCAAGCTTCATCTGGAGGGTTTTGGAAAAGTTGGGCTGTTGGCTGAATTGAGAGAAGATGATAAAACTAATACCTAATCTGAGAGGAAAGTCAGATAATTCCCTCAAGAAATGGTCATGGTGGATGCAGTTCCACCCAGCTCTTAACCAAGCTGGGTTTTTTTCATGGATACAATGCACTTGAGGCCTAGAATTTAATTCACATTTACAAAGGTGGTGGGTATGGCGATATTGAAAATTCCCAAGTGCTCTTAGAGAAGCGGGAAATTCATGTTTTAGGAGTCAGGCTTTCTTCAAAATTACAAATTCAGGTGGGAACCTGATGGACAAACTGTCCCACCTCTGCTTTGAGATTCACTGTTCTGTGCTTGAAAGGTGAACAACATCTCCTTCGAGCACATGTAGTCCCAAGATTGCAGTCAGATTTTTTTGTTTTGTTAAATTTTGATAGTTGGAATCACTGAGATCAAGACTGGAGAGGACCTCAGGTGACCTTGAAACAGTCTTGTAACAACCTGAAGAAAATCCATTGACTAATGAGTATATGACAAATAACTGATAGTTTGACAGTACAAGTTAGTAAGAACCAGAAATGCTCAACAGCAAAGTGTGAATTTAATTTAAAATGTGTTCACCTAATTAGCTGCTCTCTCTTTTAGGGTCACGCTGTCATTTCCCAGCTCTTGTCTGTAAGAAACAACTAAAGATGAAAAGGTCTGCTGTTTTTGTACTGACCATCCCTTCTCTTTCACCACATATCCCTGCCAACAATGTGTTTCTAAAAGATGCACTTCTTGATGTCATGGTAGGTGGCAGTGGATTTTTCCCTCAAGAGTTAATGTCTCTACCTGCTAGCCTGATTTTTTCCTGTGAACATCCTCTGCCTCTTTGTGACGGGTTACATTTTCAATGCCATCTGCCCTGCGCGAATCCAGGTCACTCAGAGGTGAAGGGCACAAAAACACGATCACGTTTGGCTGCTCAGCCTCGCAGATGAAGTGGCTGAGACCTTCCAGAGCCCTGAAAATCCAGCCTTGCCTCCACTCAGACGATCCTGATGATCCTCCACGTGCTGTCCTTGTGTGTTTATACTGGGTGTCCTTTCCTATTAATTCTGGGGGAAAGTGCTTTGTCACCCATCACACTGAGCTGCTTCGCGTGTGAGGCTGAGAACAGCAGAGCAGTGCAGGGCAGGGCAACTGGAGTCCAAAGCAGTGGGTAGAGCAGTGGCAGCGTGGCTGCTGGAGCTGTAAAATTCCAGCTTTTGGGGGCAGGAAACAGCCTGACATTCCCTGTTTGTGTGGCACTTCAAACACCGTGTTCCTGCCTCGTAACTGAATCCCAAGTATTAAATGGTAATAAGTCATCATGCCACTTAACAAATAAAAACTGCTGATTTTCACAAGGACTTAATGCTTGTTGGCTCCATGGTAACAGAATACTCTTTAAATTAGATAAATCCTACTTATATTTCAGGAAAGTGTGTGATACCCACTCCTCTAGTTCCAAGGATGAGGTCTGGGGCAAGGGGGGAGACTCTGAAAATTATATCCTACCTTTATTTAAAGTTTCCTTGATGCAGATTTACCTGACCAAGCAAGCAGTAAAACATAATTATTTTCTATTTACAGTGTACTATGCTTTACATAGACATTCTATGTACCAACACATTGACTGAAGTGTATCAGGACAAAAGCCTGGGTTAAGGCACCTACACAGTGCTTGCCTTCCCATATAATTATCACAGTATTCCCAGCACAGCAATTTCATGTCATATGCTAAAAATCTTTGGGAAACCAGCATGAAGATGGGAAAACAGGAGAAAGAGAGAGCAGGAACAAAAGGGATGTGGGCTTACCTGTCTCCTTTCAGCCAAGGCTTTGCACAAATTCCTACCCATCCAGTCCTAGGAGCTTGCTCAAAATACACACCGTTTTTTTCCAGGACCTGACATTTCCTGTACATAATCCATCAGAGTTAAATTTCCTAGTCTTTGTGGTTTGGGATAGATGCGTTTTTCCCATGTAACAAAATCTGCCGTATCTCGAAACTGATAAGGCCCTGTGTGACCATCTCCGTGGTAATCCATGGATTGGGAAGGCAGGTTTATGCTGCACTCTGCATCTCCTGGAAAAGCCATCTCTTTTTTATCTGAAAACATGCAGTGAAAGAGGATCCTCCATGGGCTTTAGTGGATTATTCAGTGCTTGATTACTGTTAAAAATATGCACCTTATTTTTAGGTTGGCTTCAGCTCCCCACCGTCACAGCTTAGCTTATCTTCCCTAGAATGAAGAGATTGCTTTTATCCAGGTTTTGTTATCCAGACTTACTGCTGTAGGCTGCACTCATCCCTCAAGGCAAGATAAACAGGACTCCGGGAGTTCATCACAGTCAAGTATATTTCCTAATTCTCTTGAGTCATTGCACATCTCTGGACCCTCTCCAGGTTTTCAAGTGACGTATTTCCTGTTTTTTTTCCTGCTTTGATGAAGATGTGAATGAGGAATGAGCATTGTGGTGCTGCTCAGACCATGCAAGTGCCAATGTCGTCTTGTTTCTTGGGTTTGCCTTCATCTGTGCAAGGGCAGTGTTAGACCTTCCAGCCTCAGATGTTCATTGTTGTGACTCCCAAGACTCCTAAAGAATTTATTACCAATGTATAGGAATATATAGGTGTGTATGGCAGATATCTAGAAAATCTGTGTTCTATGCCTAGTCCTTGGCACCATTTAAATCACTAATATAGACTTGTTCCAGTCCCTTGTCTTTGTTGCTATTGCTCCTGCAGCTGTTAGCAGCTGGAAATCATTTTCCAGGTTCTTCTCCATAATTGATAAAAAATGTCAAATAATGAGTCATAGAATCCCAGAATATGCTGAGTTGGAAGGAACCCACAAGGGTCATCCAGTCCAACTCCTGGTCCTGCACAGGACACCCCAACAAGCCTACCCTGTCCCTCAGAGCGTTGTCCAAACACTCCTGGAGCTCTGGCAGCCTTGGGGCTGTGCCCACTGCCCTGGGGAGCCTGTTCAGTGCCCTCTGAGGGAAGAACCCTCTCCTGAGATCCATCCCAAACCTCCCCTGACACAGCTCCAGCTGTTCCCTCAGATCCTAGTGGAGCTTAGGACTGATGCTGACATGACACCACTGTAAACACATGGATCTCATGACAATTGCCTTGTTGCAATCCTGTTTTTTGACTGGTCAGACAATGAGATCTCTGAAAAAGCCCAAATTCTCATCAGGACAAACCTGCTTGTTCCCCAGTTTTAACAAAAAGGCCATGAACTGCTTCTAAGGATTTTCAGTCAAGGGAACTGGAGACTTTAAGCACCAAAATTCTTTCTGGAAACAAGAGACCTGGATTTCTGTCTCAACAGCTGTACCTGTTCCCCTGGAAGGACAGCAGGGATGAGAACACAGTGAAGCAATCGATGAGAGACAGTTTCTAGAGAGAGGCGGGAAGATTAATCAGTCATTCAGCCGCCTTCCATTTGGGATCTGGATGAGCACTGAGGTACAGATTAAGCTACATAAATTAGACTAAAAATGGAACTGACGTAGGGGAGCCATCAGCACTGCACCTCAGAACAATGCAGTGATTTGGGATTTACAGAGGGATGGCAAAAACAATGGGCAATTTAATAGAACAGACTCTACCGTGCGTGCCAGGCAGAAGGCGAAAACGCAGGATACAAGGAGCCTCTTTCACACAGGGTCTTCATTTTTCCACTGCACCGTAGCAGCTGTGTGGGAGAAGTGCTAAGGCAGCAGGGCAAGCTCTGCAGGCAGAACCTTTGACTCTCTCTTATCTTCACTGGAGTTCAAAGTTATCACCAGACCCACATGTCCACACAGGCCCAGGTTGTGGTTGCCCCATCCCTGGAAGTGTCCAAGGCCAGGTTGGATGGGCCTTGGAGCAACCTGGGATAGTGGGAGGTGTCCCTGTCCATGGCAGGAGGTTGGAATGAGATGGTCTTAAAGGTCCCTTCCAACTCAGCCATTCTGGGATTCTGTGATTCGAGTGGAGACATACAAAGGTCCCTTCCAATCAAAACCATTCATAGTTCTAGGGTTCCTTTGCATATCTGTAGATCATAACTTCATCAATTTCCTGGAATTAGGAGAAGTTCCCAGCAGCTGAGGCTCAGCCCTGGACCTTTAAAATCAAGATTTCGGACTGTGGTGCGAAATATTCCATAGGTCAGATTCCAGTTCATGAGAGGGCAAATTCCTGGGCACACCAAGTGTCCAGTGCCACACACATCAGTCAGATGGTCATTAATGTCATTCTTGCCTCAAATCTGCAATTTTAGTACAGATTTCACCAGTTGGAGGCCACCCTGACACAACTCTAGGGAAAGCTGTAATTTTGGTAAAAAAATTTCTCAATTACTATTTTCTGTTCAGTTCATTTGGCGGGTTTATGTGTTTGTATCACCCTGGACTCCAGTTTTGCAGAACAGATTTTAGGAACACTTTTTCCTTTGTTTACCTAGGAAAAACTGAAGAATTTTAAAGTGAATTTCAACCCCGTAAAAATGATTTTCATGCTATGTTTTGACTAAAGATTCCAAACTAAATTGATTCTTCAACATTCCCCATCCTAAGTAATATTTTACATTCCCCACTTCAGGTTTTCCCTACTGGTCTCATAGTCTCAAGATTTATTCCCTCCCTTACTAAGAATCCTTGAACCCCAAATTCCTATTTTTTAAGTCCTTCCAAATCACTGAAAGTCTGAAGTCCATTCACATAAATACAAACAAAGTATATTAATGAATTTTATTTATTTAAATTATGATTAGTGAAGAAATAAGCATGAAAACAAGTTAAATGTTATTTTGGGGTAACATTTCACTGAGGCAACTGCTCTGCCAGAGCTACTGAGGGGATTTAGCTGAAAAATGTAAGGAAAAGATGCATGACTGGATTTCCTTTGTAATGTCTCATAATGAAAAATTATATAAAAAATGTTAATGGAATAAATTGTGTTTTTTGGTGGAAAATTGAGCACCATAGCCATGCTTTGCTGGTGGTTTTCAGTGCATTGCAGAGCCTTGGCCTCGTCAGCCAGTGCTGCTTTGGATGCAATGGCACTGATGGCTTTATAAAAACCAATGACAGAGTTGTTTACGCTGCCCTACTAGAGGAAATAATCAGATTTAATGGTACTGGTTTCAAAACAAAAAAGAAAAGAGATAAAAACCCAGCAACTCTTGTGCTATGTGCTGTAATAAGCTTTTTATAAATGTGCTCATGTGGTGCTTGGCAGAGCCTGCTGTGCCGACACCATAAAACCGAGAGGGAGCTTCATCAGCCCTAAGTGCCCTCGTATATTCCCTGCAGCAGCATTCCCTGGAATTAATAAAGTTTGTAAGAAATACACAGGCCAAAGATTAAAAATACATGCATGATACTACCCGTGGTAATAAAAGCTGATGTTGTTTGGACTGCTTGTTTATTGGCTCGCCCTAGATGAGATGTTTTAAGGTGAATGTGATTGAAGAGACGAGCTTTCCCTTAAGGCCCTGCTTTTCCCTGCCCAGCATCTTCCCAGGGATGCTGGTCCAGGGCTGCTTCCCTGAGCCCTCTCGTGGGCTCCTTCCTCCACTGCAACAGCAGATCCTACAAACGAGGCATTTGCTGTTCTCCAAGAAGAGGATCTTTGTGAAACACGAGCTGCTTCCTCATCTCCCTCTGTAAGAAAACGTGTAAAAATAAAGTAAACCCAGTGTTTCATGTAAAGCAATGAGCATTTTTAGGGCTTTGACCCCAGGTATCTTGTTTTTGCTGTGATTATTGAATAGCAACACAGAAAGCTCTGCTGGAAATAGATCTGCAGCACAGCCTGTCACTGCTTGGCAAAATGCACTCAGGTGCTGATGTAAATGGAAAGGTTGGGTATTTAAAATAGTTTCATTGGAAAAATCATAACAAAGTGGATTAAGAGACACCTGAAATGCTTCTTGGCCTTAAACAAAAATATCAGGACATTTCCTAAGAGCATCTGGATCCTTGAGGGAAATTAAATGCCAGGTAATATTCTGTATGGAAGGAAATAAATTAACAGCATATGTAAAATATATCTGAATGCCCATAAAACTATCTTTAATCATCCATGGGCTGTTCTGACTTTTTATTCCATTCTTTGTTGGAATTGCTATGCGGGATGTTGCTATGCGATGTGTACAGGAAGGATCATGGTTTGGGTTGGAAGGGACCTTAAAGCTCATCTTGTTCCATCCTCCTGCCATGGGCAGGGACACCTCCCACTGTCCCAGGTTCCTCCAAGCCCTGTCCAACCTGAACTTGGACACTTCCAATTATAAGAGTTACTTAGGTATCAAAATTCTGTTGGTATCAAGATACTTTAGTCCCAGGCAGGTAGTGGGACTTCTTCACCTCTTCTGACTCTCAAGAACTTATATTCCAAATGAGACAGAACATTCCAAAGTGGAGCAACCTGGTCTTGTGGAAGGTGTCCCTACCCATGGCAGGGAGTCGGTATAAATGGCCTTTAAAAAGGTTCCTTCCAACCCAAACTATTCTGATTCCGTGAAGTCCATAATGAGCCCAGTGCAGGTGTTGTTTATTGAATTTATTTGTTCATGGTGATGGGGTAGAATAACCAGGCTGGTTTAGAAACAGCAGCCTGAAGAGGCTTGAAGTGCAGATCCTCCACAGAAGAGTGTTTGGACAATTGTAAGGCATCAGGCACCAAAATGGGTGTAAGGGGATTGCAAGCGACACAGAGGAGTGGTCTGTTATGAAACCAGGTTAGGGAGAGGAGTACGACAGGGAAAATGGGATCTGGAGAGCTGCAAATAACTTTTTTGGTAGCCAGTAGCAGTATCTTTTTGTACTGAACATAACTTACAACCAATGGACATGGATTAAACAAAAGCTGTGACTTTCACCATCAAAGTGTCCTACAGCTGGTGTCATTAAAAATGCAACATTTGTCATATCTCAGTAATTGCAGTCCCTTGGTGTCTTCTCTTCTGAGTGTGGCAGGTTATAAATACTGTTGATGACTCAGCATTTGCTTTAGGCTTCTTGGGCTTTACCAGTGGTGTTTGCACTACTTATCCATGTTGTCAGTGGGAAACTTCACCCAGGTGGAGCAGATTTACAATGAACTCTAGGGGACATTTGCCATTAGTTCAGTTTACACCAATTCAGAGCCTTCTCTTGTAACAGGGATTTTTAAAATTGCTTTTCAAAAAATCTCAAAGGAAGAACAAGATGATGCAGTTTTTACCACTCTTTGGGAAAGGCATGTTCTTCAAATATTTTCCAGGAGGGCTGGAAGGATACAGAAATCCTGATTTGGGGATGAGCAGTTCTGGCACAAATACCAAGAGACGACACTTCCATCCTTAAAATAAGCCCCCCGACATAAGTGATAATTTAATATACATCATGCCATCTGCTTGCAGAACTGTGCAAGCTGCTCACGGAGAAGTCAATAGGAAATGCATTCTTCCTATCATTTTAAACATGCCAAGATCAATCCTGGTGTCATGAAGGCACTCAATAGTCACCTTTCCCCAAAGAGAAACACAGTTTGTCACTAGGGAGAATCACCACCACTGCAAAGCTACCATTCCTCCTCCTTCTCCTCCTCCCTCTGCCCTTCCCAACCCTCTGGATGAAAACACAGGCATTGCAGAGTGCTCTGCCAGTTAAAAAAGCACATGGGGAAGGGAGAATGTTTCCCAGCTCCAAGGCACAGGAGCAGTGGCAGCAGTTTTTCCCTTTATCCACCTTGAGCTTCCATCTTGGAGACCTTTACTCCTGGATCTTGCACTATGAAATTATGCTCATTCCTCTGCTCATCTCCTTACAGCACATGTCAGTCTGCAGACATCCTTCCCTCCCTCTCTGCATTCTTCCAGGTGCAGAAGCACCATGATCCTCAGATATGCAGAGCAGTCCTAGAATTGTAAATGGTTTTCATTGGAAAGGACCTTTGGATGCTTCCCCTCAAATCACAGAATCTCAGACGGGTTTGGGTTGGAAGGAACCTTAAAACCCACATCATTCCACAGTGCTGCCCCTGGCAGGAACACCTTCCACTAGCCCGGGTTGCTCCAAGCCCCATCCAACCTGGTCTTGGACATTTCCAGGGATGGCGCAGCCACAGCTTCTCTGGGGAATGTGTTCCAGTGCCTGGACTGCTTCTTATACCATCTCATGCCCAGGGCAGACTGTTTTCCTTAGCTTTTTTGTAAGGTCATGTACACTCATAATCAGGTTAATGTAGTTGGTGCTGTTGAAGAGCTCTGGCAGTTTTGTTTAGACTTCAGGCTCCAAAACCCCAGTGGACTCATCCCCACCATCGTGCGCTTGCCATTTCTGTCCTCTGTTATAATTACAAGCAATTTCCTGTGCACAGACATTTCAATTTCAAGTTCCTTTTGTGCTCCTCAATCCACACTTATGGCCTGTGGACCAGAAGTTGTTCATTTTACACCCTGTTCCTCTCTTGGCCCTCCAGCCTGGCTGGCTGCTTAATCCACTCCTGTTTGGAAAAGGATTGATAATTTGCTCATTCTCTTGGAAAGCAGTTCTTCAAATCTTTTAGTCTACCTTTTAATAGAATGTGTGCTCTCTATTTATTCCGTGTTTGAACACGAAGTCTTCTTACTTGTAATAGCCTCCTTCGCTCTGATCTTTAATTACAGTACCTTTCTTCTGGTCTTTTTAAAGTCTTTTTTGATACACTCTAAGTATCTTCTCTGAGCCTCTAATATGGTGTCTTTAAACAATATCTCTGCTGCTTGCAAACATTTCACCCAGACGGGGCTCTGATTTCCTTTGAACAAGTCGCCTCACTTTTCCTAGGGCTCCTTTTCAAACCCAGGGCTGTGCTGGGGATATTTTTGGCTTCCTAGTTCCTATGACTATGCTGAAGCTCAGCCCATTCTGGCTTCTCCTACAGAGTGTCTGAGAATATCATGATGATCCTGAGCTGCACAAGGACTGCCTTCTCCAGTGACTACAACTCCAAGGAGCGTTTGTTCATGGGTTCATTTACCCTCAGTATCCATTATATTTATCCAGTGTGCATGAGTTCCCCTTTTTTATTGCACCCACAGCATGTCTGTCTGCTTTAGGACACCTTAGGCAGTGGCACTACCCTGGCCAAGCCATTGAGGAGTAGCTCTGTTGTTGTCCTGCTCTTGGCTCTTGCCCAAAATGATCTCCACTTTTCCGACTTCCTCACCTTCCCTCGTACCTTTCACTGCAGAACACACAATTCTTGGCCAGGATCCAGTTTCCAGACAACCACCATCCTTTACATTCACACCGGGACACTTTCACAGCCAGGAAGGATGAGTTGAAGGTCAGGAGAACGACTTCACAGATGGGAACTGGAGTTTGGGCTCTTGGCAAGGAAAGACGTTGCCTGGAGGGTGGGAGCTCCTGTTTCTAACACACTTCATTTAGTGACCCTTAAAACTGGGCTCTGAGCAACGAGGTCTAGTGGAAGGTGTCCCTGCCCAGCCCAGGGGAGTGGAATGAGATCATCTTTAAGGTCCCTTCCAGTGCTCACCACAGGGAGAACACAGAAATTCTTTTGTCCCCAGTCCTTGTGGGATTCAAACACAAGAATTGTGTTGAGCAAATCAGCCCTGCAAAGGACACTCTAAATCACCAAAATCACAGTAATATTTACCAAAGCTGCTCTACGTTCCCTGGCTGGTGGCTGTTTCTTGCATGCATCATTCCTCCCTTTGTACCACTCCAAATGTTTGGATGGTCATGGATTGAAACAGAACAGAAAACTGGAAAAACAAACCATGCAAATCTATTTTTATATAAAATTTATTATATGTCATTCTATGTTGTTTTATTTTATATATTATTATATTATCTGATGTTATATGTTATTTCATATATGTCATTGTGTATTTATTATATATTAGGAAGAAATACTCATCAAGTGGTGAGGCCCTGGCACAGGTTGCCCAGAGAAGCTGTGACTGCCCCTGGATCCCTGGAAGTGTCCAAGGCCAGGTTGGACAGGGCTTGGAGCAACCTGGGCTAGTGGAAGAAGTCCCTGCCCATGGCAGGGGGTGGGACTGGATGGGCTTTAACGTCCCTTCCAACCCAAACCATTCCATGATTCCGTGATATTATATCATACACACGATATATTATACATTTTGTTTTCTTTTATATATACATTTATATTTTATATTAAAAAAATTATTTTATCTATGCATTTAATTTGAATTATGCATTTGCTCATGTTTTGGGGGACTAAATCTTTTCTCAGTCCTACCCTTTGCAGGTGACTGCCACCCAAACCCAGTGGCATTGTCGATCTGCACATTCTGGAGCAGCTTGAGGCTCTGGTGGGATCCGGCCATTGTCTACTCCATCGCATGAGAGGTGGAGCTGCTGACTTGGAAATGGAGTTGGAAAACATTCCGATGCTGGGAGGTGCGTGCGCTTCCTGCAGAGCTCATACAGGTGTGCTAATGAGAGACAGAGCTCCGTTCATCACAAGCCTGAGACCTTGGAGAATATTAGTAAAAATGCCAATTTGCATGTTTTGGGGTTAATTGAGGAAATCTCCAATGGAAAATCTTGCTGTCACTTCTGCAGCCTGTTCTGAATACAAATTGTGTGTCACCATTGGATACTGGGAAAGCTTTTCAACTTCTCCTAAAGCCTGAAGAAGCAAGGAAGGTTCCTGCTGAGCTCCCGGAAGTTTTCCTCACATTTTCCGAGTCATTTCCTATTTGTGTTGACATTAACATGGGATTTACAAATCAAGCCTGCAGAATATGTGGGATCCTCCACCAAACAAACAACAAAGGGGCATGAATATTTGCTCAGATATCACGAAGGCCACACGTTTCTCAAAGGAAAAGACACATTACGGCTTGCAAAAAACCCGGTTCTTCTCAAGTGGGACAGCTCCCTTACTTTATGCCTTTATCTAATCCAGGTTTCTTGTGGATAAAAATAATTACTGGCTGTTTTTATCTTTGATTAAGCTGAGCAGTTGTTTGACAGTATGCAGTTGTCTCACTGAGAAACAGGAAAGTGTAGAATTAGTTAATTCACCTGATACTGATTAAGCATCAGTGCAGGTTTCTGTTATCCCGGGATCACAATGTGTTTTCTCATCACCTGATCTTCTTGGGGGGGTTCTTTCCTTCTAAACCAGTTTTATTATTTGCCACTGCAGGATTGCCACCAACAGTGCAATGCACCACCAGAAATCCAAAATCTCTCTGTTTAATTGCAAATGCTGTGTGATGCTCTGATAGTTCCATCAGCCATTGGGGGATTTTAGAAATGTCTTGCTCCACATTATGTCTGTATAATTAACTGCTCTTGGTGAAACACCTAATTTTTGGAAGAGTTTGTGGAGAACACTAGGGAGAGGCACAGGTTTGATGCTGATTTTAAATGAATTATTACTTGGGTTTTCAAAGTTAGCTTTTAGTAGTTTTGACATTCAGTCTTTTTTGTTTTTTTAACCGGAATGTCCTATGAAACAAAGAGATAAAAAATTAATTAGAAAAGACAAGAAAAGAGAGCAAAAAGGCCGAATTTTCCCCTCAGCAAAAGTTCCTTGAAACCAAACTCAATTTCTGAACCTGCAGCAGAAGACGAGAGTTTCACCAAATTCCTTTCCCTTGCATTTTCCCAGTTTCCCCATTTGAGCATTCCGATATGGCTGTGCGACGCTGCTGATTTCAACGTGTCATGAAGGGTATAATTAAAAGCAGAATTCTACCTTGATTAGGGCTCTGATATGTGCACTGATATGATGAGCTGTGGAAACCACGCAGCCATGCAAAGCTTTACGGATAGTGTCTCATGTCGTGTTACGGATACGTGACAGGATGAGAGGAAACGGCCTGAAGTGGAGCCAGGGGAGGTTCAGGTTGGACATCAGGAGGAATTTCTTCATAGAATAAGTGATTAGGCATGGGAATGGGCTGCCCAGGGAGGTAGTAGAGTCCCCATCCCTGGAGGTGTCCAAGGAACGACTGGATGCGGCACTCAGTGCTCTGGGCTGGGTGACAAGGTGGGGATCGGGCACAGGCTGGACTGGATGATCTTGGAGGTCTCTTCCAACCTCCTGATTCTGTGATTCTGTGCCCTCATCCAGGGTGGGTTTCTAGTTAATGCCACACAGTGACCCTTGGAGGGAGAACATCTTGGGCTGGGAGGCCGAGGGAGTGCTGGAGCCATGTGTGTGTTCAGGGCTACTGCGATACCTCTCTGGTGTTTCCATGGCTGAGTCCCAATTCTCCATGCCCCGGAGAATGCCCAGAGAAACTGTGGCTGCCCCATCCCTGCAACTGCTGAAGGCTGGACAGGGCTTGGAGTAACCTGGGCTGGTGGAAGGTGTCTCTGCCATGGCAGGGGGTTGGAACAACATAAACTTCAAGGCCCCTTTCAACCCAAAACGTTTTGTGACTTTATAAAACACCATTTGAAGCGGGGACAAGCACACACAGTATTCTTCCTCTTGCAAAGGCAAGGGGTGTTGAGAGGATAAATAAAATTAATTAGTGCCTGAAATAGTAAAGATACACACTACAATGGGTAACTGCACAATGAGTACAGGTTTCAAGATCTGTCACAAGCTGCTGAAGGAGAAATTAAAATCTATTTTTTTCACTAGCGTTAACATGGGAAAAGCAACCCAGGCAGTCACTTTTGAAGAGAAATTAGGAACAAAAGAGAACACATGTGGTAAAATGTTATAATAGTCAGAGCCAGAAGATCCTACTCATTTCCTGTAGGAGGAAAGTCACCAAGAATTGGAAAGGGGAAAGCCCACATGATTAAAAGAAGAACATGATTGATTTCTCCCTGACTGACAGTCCCTGCATCAATGCTGTTCTGTTCCAAGTGTTCCCAAGGTAGTACAATCCAGGCAAAGATAAAGCTTCAGGAAGGCAGAAAGAACATCAAAGATTCACTTACTGATGTAAGAAAGAGGCAGAAAATTAAATCTCAAGTGGCAAGTGAGGTTTCAACCCTTGCTAAGGCTGACCATAAAGACAACCCTAAAAATGAGATATAAAACAGCAAGTGCAAGACTGAGAGAAATGGGGTGTTGTGGGTGTGTTTAACATGTGACACACGACTCTGGCAGAGTGTTGGACTCCATTTCCACCTCTAGTCACAAGGTGGGTATGAGTCAAGCAAAGCCATGGCAAAGTTGCTGCATCCCCAAGTTTTATGTATAATAAATCCTTTGAAAAAGATGTGGTTCCCTATTTACTGTTTCTTCTGAACTGACTTTAAAATTTCAGTGATTTTTAGGGGGTGAAAATGAGCTTATATAGATGTGTTTACTTACAGTCAAATAAAACTATGCATAAATATTTGTGTAAATAATACATGTACTCACATCCACCTTGACTTGTATATACAGCTCCACCACAAAACAGACCTGAACACCAGGACTAGGACACACATACAGAACCCATTTCCTTGCCAGGCCACATCCTCCTTCGACCACAGACCTGTGACTGCATTTTCTAAGATTGGGACTAAATTTTCAGAGGAGGCTTGGCATGTTTTAGGACTGCAGAGCCAAGACCTGTGTCGGCACCTCGGTGTGCTGTGTCTCCTGAGAGCCACGATGCCTCGTTCCCCGCACTGGGGCAGAGCTGGGATGGGCAGCACTGGCCTCTGCAGCCTTTCCACAGCATCACAAGGGCTCTTGTTTTTCCATGTAATAGGTAATGGCCTTTCCCCTTATAGATCTCATAGTCCTGCACCTACTGCAGGTAATGAGACTTTGCTCTCATGAAGAAAAATGTTGTTTCTTCTAAAATCAGCAATTAAGTGCTGTTACAACACATCCACTCTTCAGAGCATTCATGGGATGGACAAGCAGGAGCAGGTTTTTCCTCCCATTTCTTTTTCTCAGGGAGGAGATGCTTTAACCTCCTGCTGAAGGTGTGGAGATGGGTCTCTAATGTGCCATATGTTCATGGAGCTGCTGGGAGAATCCTGTGACCCAGACCTTGCTCCATCAATTAATTCCTCACCTTCCTTCACACCAACAAAGTGAACGGGGTGAGCGAAGGTGAGGGAACGGCTCTTTGCCCTGAAGCCAAGCACTCCCTGTCTCAAAACAAGGCTGGCCATGTCCACACCATTCACTGGGAATGACTTCTGATTCCTCTTATGCCCTTGGCTGTGCCTGGGGATTTTTTGGGTCAATGTTAGTCGGCACAGACCAAAACTAGGCCAGGGAACTTACTGACAATTTAACACTGCCCAGCAGCACAGGCATAACCTGAGCCTCCCCTCTCCAGGCTGTTTCCCCTAATTTAGTATTTAAATGCCAAGTAAAGCTGAAAAGCTTCCAGTGAAGAAAGATAATGCACCTACACCCCATCCTGGGATCACAGCCAAAGAGCTTTGCAGAGTTATAGGGGCTCAAACTCTTTAGATAAAGGAGGGCATTACTCCCTGGTACCCAGGATCCTGCCAGAGAAAACCATTCCCAGAATTAATAAAATAAAACCAGGCCTCCAATTTGCTGTTTTGTGCTGGCCCTGACCTGCTAAAACCTTCCTACCAGACTGAACCTTTGAAATGAGATTGATGGAGGAAACCTAAAACATGAATCATGACAGGTTCAATGCCTAACAGCATCCCCTGGTGCTGCTTAACACGCTAGTATAGAATATTTGGGGATGCAAACTTGAGCATCTCTAACCACCAGTGACCTCCAAGCTTATACAGCAACCTGGCCATGACTCTGATAAACCAGACTTAGGAATGGCACACCTAATGCAACATTTAGATCCGTAACTTCTACCGAAATTCCTTTGTGAGTCTTACTTTTAGTTTCTCTCTGCCTCATTTTCCTGCCTGCAGAAAGAGACTCTCACATCTCCCCCTGCCCTGATTAGAGATGCACTAAAGTAAAGACATGGGATTGCTGAGGGGTGTAGAAATAGCCTTCTCCAGGTCTGTCATGTTTCCAAAATCCACAGTCTCCCTGCAGCAAAGTGCCTCTTTTTTCACACTCTTCAAGGAGTTGCAGCTCAGGGAGAGACATCTGACACCCTCTCCAGCTGGGAGAGCTCCTGTGTCTCCCTATCAGGGAGGAGAACACAGGAACCCTGGAGGGACTGAGATTGTGGCACTGGGACATTGGCATGTGCCATGGAGAAATGCTTTTGCACTGGAAATACACCCCAGGATCATTAACATGCTGTGTTTTGTTTAAAAAGCAAAACTGTTAATTTCCTGCAGCCTCACATGACCCCAAGTTTGTAAACCATCCATGTTATGCCTTTGAAATAGTACCAAAAACGTCGTGATTGTTCCTTACACTTAAAACTGAGCATTGCAATGTAGCAAAGATACAGCCATGGCGAGGAAAGCCCCTGACTCTCCCAAATGCCCAGGTGTCCTGCATGCAGAGGGACTGGGAGAAGCTGATCCCTCACACCTCCCTTGTGTGTGCCTCCAAGCAGCACGTTTGTGATTTATCACAGCGGTGAGTCCCACAACAACCCCTGCTCACTCCGCATCTATTAAACCTCAATCACCTCTCCAGAGCCATGGATTTCCAAGTCACCTTTTCCTGGGTTCAAATTGTGGGCTTTGTCCCTAATAGATTTAATTTTGGATTAGGGTGCGATAAAACTAGCTGTCCCTTCCCAGCAGTAAATCTAAGGGATACCTGGGCCATTCATCAGCAGTGCTTCTAAATTTATTTCCCAGTGACTAAGAAGAATGTGGAACGGTGTCAGACCTTGTTTTGATCTACGTCAAACTTTCATAAACATCCCTTCTTCTGACAGCGATTCTCCTCTGCAAGATCTTCCTGGGCTGAAGCCATTAAAGGAGATTTCACTGACATTGAGGGGTTAGATGGGGCTAATTTAAATGCCTTGCTGAAGTCCAAGGACACTGCGTTTACTCAAACAACAACATTCCTTTCTGGCACTCACTGCCCGCTGATGGGCATTATTCACTTGCTGGATGTGCAGTGTGAGGTATGTCTGCAGTGACTGGTAGAAGGAGATGGTCCCACCCAGCACACACTGGTGGCTCCATACATTGGGTGAGATAAAGCTGAGCAAGAGCTTCAGCATCTCTCCCAATATCATAGAATCCCAAAATAGTTTGGGTTGAAAGGAATCTTAAAGATCATCTTGCTCGACCCCACTGCACTGGAGGGGCAGCTCTGATCTCTGCTCTGTGGAGCAGTGACAGGACCCAGGGAATGGCTGGAGCTGTGTCAGGGGAGGTGTGGGATGGATCATAGGAAAAAAATTCTCCCCCCAGAGGGTGGTGGGCACTGAACAGGCTCCCCAGGGCAGTGGACATGGCCCCAAGGCTGCCAGAGCTCAAGGAGCATTTGGACAACATGCTGAGGGACAGGGTGGGATTGTTGGGATGTCTGTGTGGGGACAGGGGTTGGATTTGATTATTCCTGTAGGGGATTCCCAGGGCAGGGCCTGGGGCTGCAGAAACCCCATAGCTGGGCAGACCAGTGGAGCCTTCAGGGTCAAGCACAGCCCTACAGCCACCAGAGGAGAGCAGTGGCCCCAGTCCCATCAGTGCAGGACACCCAGCACAGCCTGCCCAGCACAGCCAACCCCTGGGGGGCACCCCTGGGCAACCTCCAGTGAGGCACTGGACAAACCCACTGGGGCACCTCCCCCAGACAGCAACATGCCATGGATTTGGACACCACCCCAGGAGTGACATCAGTCTGGCCAGCAATGTACCCATGGATGAGGACACCTCATCAGGCTTTGACATCTCAATGGTGAGTGACATCCTCATGGATGAGGGCACCCCCCAAGCCAGGGACATCTCATTGGGCAGTGATGTCCCCGTGGATGGGGACACTTCCCCAAGGGCTGACACCTCCCTGCCCAGTCCCATCGCTCCCAGAGACTCTGCCACACTCCATGTCCAAGGCATCAGGGACCCCGCGGTGACTCCAGCCAAGGACACCGCACTGTGTGAGAAGGGGCTGCTGAAAGAGACTCTGAGGCCCTTGGATTGCTTCCTGGGGGCCATGGGGAACAGCCAGGATGATCCCAGCAGTGTCCCCATGCCCATGGAGCATGGTGGCACCAGTGGCACCAGCCCCCAGCAAAAGATCAC
The DNA here is from genome assembly GCA_035583155.1 of Acropternis orthonyx. NCBI lineage: Eukaryota > Metazoa > Chordata > Aves > Passeriformes > Rhinocryptidae > Acropternis > Acropternis orthonyx. Next base: position 114,611,814 of record JAWWEU010000111.1, read on the forward strand.
CTCACTCTGCCTGCCCAAGAAGATGTACCCCACTGACCACAGTGTCCCAAGACTTCCAAAGCCATCCTGAGCACAGAGCACTGCAACACCACTGGCAGGAAACCTCAGAGTCCACAGCAGGATGTGGGGAAGGACCTACCACCACTCCAGGGGAGCATGTCCCTGCATGGCATCAGTCTGGAAAGGCAAGGGAAGAAGTGGAAGAAGGAAGGACTCTGTGCCAAGAACTGGCAGCAAGTGCAAGGCTCCCACAGGCAGGGCTGGGGCAGGAGGGTGGGATTAGGGCTGTTGAGGGTTCAGAGTGTTTGGGAAGGGAGGGAGGGAGGGAGAGTGTTTATGATGGAGTGAAGATATAGATGTACATATTGTTGACTGTTTTCTTCTGGTTTTCAATTGAAATATTTTGATCCCTAAACTCTCTGTGTCTGCATGGAATGTGGAGGGAGTGCAGGGGACACTAGGAAACAGCACCAAAGCAGATCCACCAAGCTCCAAAGGGCACCAAGCTATTCCCAGGCCTGAGTCACTTCCAACAGGGAGGACACTCATGGACGGTGACTCCCCTGTCCCTTCCCCAGGGGAGGCAGCCCTTTGGTGTGGGAGCCAGGACAGAGGGGTCCCTGTAGGACTCACGGACAGGACCCCAGGCCAGAAGCAACCTGAGCACCTCCTGGGCACCATCCTGCGGCTTCAGCAGGATGCTCCACCTGCTCCCAGTGACCCATCCATGTCCCCAGTGATCCTAGTGCAGCCCCAGACATGGCTCCTCAAGGCTGTAGCTCTGGACAGGAGCAATGAGCCACCAGCTCTGCCTGCCCTAAGGGAGAGGGAAGAATGTGCTGGGAACTGTACCCAAGGCCTCAGAGAAGTCCAGGGAGATGACATCCATAGACCTCTGGGAGGCAACACTTGGAGTGTTCTGTGTTGGGATGGATAGTGAACAAGTCTGCAGTTGCTGGGTCAAGATCAAAGGATAGACTGGGAATGGGGGCACTGCTGTGGGTGTTTCCTCAAGGGCCCCTGAGCATGGATGAGACAGACCTTCTGCAGGCAGCTTGAAGCACCTCAAAGTCACAGTTCATGTGGGGGACTGGAAGGATTTGAACTACCTTGACAGCAGCTGCAGAAGCAACACAACCAAGTACAAAGAGTCTAAGAGGTTCCTGGAAGGCCCTGGGGACAACTTCCTGACACAGGGAGTGGAGCATCTCATGAGGGATGTGTGCTGCTCCAACTCACTCTAACAAACAGGAGAAGGTCTTGTTGGAGGTGGGAAGGCTGGGGGAAGCCTTGGCTGTAGAGACCATGGGATTGTGGAGCTCAGGATCCAGCAGGGAGGAATCAGGGCAGCCAGTAAGATTAGAATCATGGACTTCAGGAGAGCTGACTTGAGCCTCTTCAGGGATGTTCTTCCTATTTCCCTGAATCCATTTTTGAATTCACCCTGATTTGCTGCATACCCTGTCTCCTGAAGCACTGCACAGTTGGTCTTTTCTAAAAGACAAACTCCTTGTTTCCTTTTGCCCTTCTAATGCCAGGAAATGGGAAACACCCCCATTTTTATTTTTGATCTCTTGCTGCCCAGCCTCAATTCCTGCACCAGTTTCATAGATTTTCAATCTGGTTCCAACAATTTTCCTTATAATCCCTGGATTCTCTCCAGAGCAGCCCATTGACATTCATGGAATCACTATGCCCAGAACTGCCAGGAGAGCTCCACAAATTCAGAGGTTCAAGTAGGCAGAGCTTATCTTGGATATCTGTTCTTGTCCACAGTTGTCTTTCCATGGAATGGAGAGCAGAGAAAAACTCTCCATTGTGAGGCCAGGACTGCAAAGTTCAAGCAGAGGCACGGAAATTTCCCTACCCCTGCTTCTAGGATGATGTGCTTGCTCATTCCCTCAGGAGTTTTTGTAGGATTGTTTGGGTTTATATCAATTTATATCATCTTCAGCAATGTTACCTTCCAATGGATGAGTCCCCAGAATTAGATTGTGACCTTAGGTAACAAGAATTTTAGTTTGAATGGCAAATGTTTTTATTCACCTCCTGGTTTTTGCAGATGCTCCATGTTTTTCAAGACTCCTAAATGCTTTGTGTTGGAAGGGATCTTAAAGACCATCTAGTTCCTACCCCCCTGCCATGGACTGCAATATCCCTGCAAGGCCAAGAGATAAAACTTTGCATCAAAAATCAAAGTTGGTTTTCTTATACAGGGAGGTACTTGGTAGTTCCTGGGAGAAGGTCTCAGGACTATCTTTTTAAAATCATGAGCTTTGCAATGAAATCATGGGCAGTAGTGACTTCACCTTTCTGCCTGGGTAGGACGTTGTGTGTATTTCATATCCTAAAGGTACAACAGCAAAATATTTCAAAAAAATAAAATAAATGTAATGTATTCATAATTGCTAATGTGATTGAGAATGTACATTTAAGAAATGTAATGGCATAAACCTGAAGAAATCTAATTCTGAAAGGAAGCTGTCTAAATTTAGAGTGATGTAGTACTAATTAATCCATTTAGCATTCCATGCTGGTTTCAGCCCCAAGAATGACTAAACAGAGGACTGCCCCCAGCTTAGGAGGGGCAAGGAAAATGAAAGAGGTTACATATATGTATCTATGTGGGGGTTTTTCTGTCAAGTCAAAACAGATCATCTCTGATCACCTCTGTGACAGAGATAATTTTTCCAGGTCAATTTGCACTCACTGGGTTAGATGGAAATGCTTTCTAGCAAAGTGAGGGCTGAACTTGTTGGTTTTCATGCAAGTAAAAGCGCCGTCTGCTTCAGTCAGGGGTTTATTTTCATCAGGCCAGCAAGACAGAGCCCTGAAATTATCGGTGCTGTTGAGATTTATGTACACTATACAGTGGTGTGTGCACATGCATCATTCTATATGTACACACACTCCAGGGACTAGCAAAAGTCTGCCAGAGCCAAGCCAAGCCAAACATTTCCATCAAGGCAGTGAGTTTGGGATGGAGCTCTCCAGTTCCCTTTTCAAAACCTTTTTGTTGCCCCTACACTACATATGGAAGAGGTTCACATCAAGGCTTCAGGGGTGGGATGAGATTTTGACCTGCAAAGGTTGGATCACTGCCTCGGTCTCCAGGCCTAGAAAGGCATTGGCTGAGATTTAGTTTCCCAGGGGAGAGAGGCAGTAAATTCATATAGAATCCTGGAATGGTTTGGGTGGGAAGGGACCTTAAGGCTCATTTTGTTCCACACCCCTTCCATGGACAGGGACACCTCCCACTAGTCCAGGTTCCTCCAAGCCCCGTCCAACCTGCCTTTGGACACTTCCAGGGACGGAGCAGCCACAGCTCTTCTGGCAATTCCATCCCAGCCCCCACCCCCCCCCCCCCCCCAGAAATAC
>JAWWEU010000111.1:114625231-114640363 GCA_035583155.1 Acropternis orthonyx
GGAAGGGAAGGGAAGGGAAGGGAAGGGAAGGGAAGGGAAGGGAAGGGAAGGGAAGGGAAGGGAAGGGAAGGGAATTATATCAAAACCCAAGTTTCATCCTCTGAAGTTAAACTCTCATTTTCATTAATATTCCTTAGTGCAAATTAAATCTTGTTTAGGCAAAAGAAAAAAGCAAAAGGCAACCCCTCCTTCAATGAGTTTACTATTTAAACCAGGAGGAGCTACTCATCTTAAAGAGTCTGGGTTGTCACTAACAGAGATAGCAATTAATTTTCTGGAAGACTGCGTGATAATAAAGGCCAAATCAGTCCTGGCACTTGGTCATGCTGGACAATGTGCTGGTGTTATTAAAAGGCCAATTACCATCAGTTTGTGTTCCAGATGACAGCAGAGTACAGCAGGAATAAGCAAGCACTTGGAGAAAGTGGAGAGCACCAGGGAATCCTAACAGTAGGACAAACATATTCTCGCACCACTCGTATTAGTTACAGCGCCCATCTAAGTAATCCTTCAGCTGCAAAACTAAAGGTTTTGATTAAAAGGTTTACAGAAACTTCCCTGACAAGGGAGGAATTTCATCCTCACCTACTGATGGATGCCTGGCTCCTTTCTCTGAAATATTTAACTGGGGTCAGATTCAATCAAAAAAGATAACTGAGGTATTCCTAAATTAAAATCCTAAAGAAAATAGAATATTTCCTCTTGACATCCACCTAGAAGATAAAACAATAAAATAAATGAAATTTTGTGATAGACTTGATTTGATCTCTCTGGGGGAAAAAGGAAGACTCACATCAGTGGTTTCAATGGGAACTGTTATAGAGGTAGCAGTATGAATATCAAAGATGTTTTCCAGTTTAGAGAACCCTTTTGGACAGAACACACTTCCTAAATGCCTTGACCTCTATGAGTGTGTAAGGAGTACACTGTGTTGGCTGGATCCACATACTTTCAGGACAGCTGATCTTCTGAGAAGGAAGGCAGAGTTCTGCCATTTTGTTCGTCTGTACTGGGTGGACATTCCTTATCCTATAGACAGTCTCACAAGTCCTGGCTGCAGGGCACTGGGATCTGCAGCCTCCAGCTGACACTAACTGTTGCAGGTGGCTTTTCCTGTCTGTGCTGGAATGGCCCTGAGTAGGTCCATGCTGCTGATGGCAACAGCCTCCAGAGGAGGTGTCAAGCTTGGCTTGGAACCATTTGTGGTCATTTATGGTGCCAGCACAGGTTTTACTTATCAGAATTTACTCCAATGCTCTGGCCAAGCTCTAACTTGAATAATTATGGGCTGTCCTAGAACTTCTCTGTGATACTTGGGTTCAGTTTAGTGCCCTAAGGAAGGGGATCTTCATCATGGGCACGTGGGATCCCATCCCATAGCTGTTCCTGAACAACTCCCCACCATGAGTGGCCAAAGGCTTTCTTCCAAAGGAAAAAAGCTATGTGGAGAAGGTAGGAAGAGAGCTGTATTTTAGCCCTGAGGTAGCAGAGAATCTTTGTGTCTGTGATCATACAGTCATAGAATCACAGCCACAGAATATCCTGGGTTGGAAGGAACCCACAGGGATCATCAGAATCCAGCTCCTGGCTCTGCACAGGACAGCCCCAGGAATCCCATCATGTGCCTGCCATGATGTATCACACATCACTTTCTGAGTCCCTTGCTCACTCCATTATTGCAGGATGAGCTCAGGGTCCAGGAGCTGTGAGAGTGTAGCTGAGAGGACAAGCCAAGAACCATGAGTGACACCTCCCAGAAACACCAACAGGGTCACTTTGGTGATTGCCTCAGGGATTGATGATCCTGTGGCCTCGGAGTCAGCATTAGAGATACAACCCTGATCTCCCCAACTTAATTCACAGAGGGCTTCAACGTGCTTTCTTTGATTAATATTTGTGAAGGGTTTTGAATAAAGACACAGCCAGCGTATGAGTCATGCTGCACTAATCATAGAATCCCAGAATGGTTTGGCTTGGAAGGGACCTTAAAGGCCATCTCATTCCAAACCCCTGCCGTGGGAGGGACACCTTCCACTAGACGAGGTTGCTCCAAGCCCTGTCCAACCTGGCCTTGATGACAGTAAGGATGGTTATTCTTCCAGTTTTCTGTTAATTTTGATTTGTTGACATGCCACAAAATCCACAGGCATCTCACTGAGCAGGACACGTTCAACTAAATGCAGCAAAGTTGGGCAGCCTCAGGTTCTTTTGGACTTCTTTCCAATGGATGGGGGGAAAAAAGGATGAACTATATCTCCACCCCTGCCACTAAGGACTTGACCATAACACCACACAGCACAAGCTGCATTTCTCCCTTTCCCCATCACCAGGTTTCCAGGGAGTTAAAGCCCTTCAGACCCCACCTAGTCCCACCTCAGGTGACTCATAACCACAGAGGAACCTCTTGGTTTCTGATTTGGAGTCTATCTCGTTGCACTGGCATTGGTGCCACACCAGCCAGCAAAACCACCCTGCTAGAACAGCACTTTGCACCCACTTTGCAGTCACTTCGAGCAGATAGAAATGAGGACACCAGGTGGGCGATGGGCCAGGTCTGCAACGTGCAGAGATGCTTCTCTTTTACCGTCTGGTATTTCCAGTCTCCTCATAAACAGGGAGCTCTTGCTTCCTTCCCAAGGAAGATATATCCTACAAGAGGTTGTTCTATAGCACAGTGAATAATTTCTGATTGTCACGTTTTCCCCCTTAATTGACTGGCAGAGAAACATAAAACGTCAGCAACAATAACAGCTCCATGCTGTCTTTCACTTGAGCTTTCCCAAGCACTTTGCAATCCTGAGTGAAGCAAGCTGCACAGCCTCTCCTGAGGCAGGTGGGGAGCACAGGAGGGAAATAATTTCCTGAGGTTACCTGATGAATCAAGACATGGTTTCATCTTTCTGGGCTCACTGTCCCATCCTCCTACTGTCAGGATGGGACCCAGCATGGCAATCAGGGCTATGTTTGCTTGGGGTTGGGGTAGACTGAGGAAAAGAATCTTCATGCTGGGGTTTATTCCCTGCTTTTCCCCACTGCTCAAACTGACTGTACAGGAGTTCGGTGCTTTGCTTTCCTGTGGAAAAGAGGCATCTGTGCTTCTCATCTCTTCTGCATCTCTCTTCAAACAAGGTCCCTCTCCAGAAGCAGCACTCCTTGCAGGGTGTCCTAAAAAGACATCTTTTTCCCCAGAAGCGCCTGCAGCATGCAGAGGCCGGATACTGCAGCTCCAGGATGCCACGCGGCTTTGCAAAGCCCAGCGGGGCACTCCCCCACTTTGGGAGAGCTCACTCTGCTGGGCTGAAGGTGTTGGGTTCACTGGGAGCACTGGGGGGGCTGCCATGCCCAGCACAGAGCAGGGCATCAGCTGCTCACGGCATGCCAGGGCTCAACGTGCCGAAAGTGGAGGACGAGCTGCTGCCGCCCTCTGGGAGAGCCGTCAAAACATCTGTGATATTTGGGACCGTTCCAGGACGAGGGAATCAGAAGTGGATCCTGGAAATCTGCCTATTATCCTAATGAGGATGTTTCCATGTCGTGGCAGACCATCCGCGCACGAGACGGGGAGGTTGGAGCGGGGAAAATCTTGGTCCAAGTGACCTTCTGCTTTCCCAAAGGGTGGCCCAGCACGTGGACATTCCTGTCCTTCCCATAAGGATCAGTTACCAGCTCATGTTGTGTGTTATTGCCTGTGTAACTTCAGTTCCCAGGAGTATTTTCCCATTAGGAAAAGGGAAGGAAAAAAAAAATCAAAGCTTTGCACGGGCTTTTAAGCAAACAAAATGTGGAACATGTGTGCACACAAGATTTCACACCCACGCACAATTTCCCTTCTAACATCGCAAATGGCTCATGCACGAGGACCTGGCATAGTGCGACGGCCCGGCATTCCAGGCAGTGGGAAAAACAGGGGGAAACCAGAGAAAAAGATGGAAAAAAATCCAGTTACTATTTCATCCTGTAAGTTTTCAGCCATAAAACCCAACCCCAGCCCTGTTTTAGCTGATGTTTGATCAAATCAAAAGCCCGTTGGCATTCCCTTCCTGCGCACTTGCCACGGAGGTGCTGTAAAGCAAATAAAAATTTGGAATAATAAGAACTCATCTGGGATGGCAAAGTGGTTTTATTTAGCATTTATTGCCATCAGTCACTCCGGGTTTGCTGAAGCCTTTGGGACTCCCAGGTGGATAAGGAGGACTTGGGGTTGCAGTCATAGCCTGGATTGAAGGGAAGCAGCCTGAGGAAGATTTCGGATCATGATTGAAAACCATCAAAGACTTTGGGAATGACAGTGAAGAAGAAAAATCCTGCTACTCCCAAGATTTTTGGGAAAAAAAATAAAAAGTAAGTGAAAGCCACCATTTCTTTGTGCATATCCAACAACAGGCACTTTGCAACCTTTTCTGAATCCTAAAAGTATCCCACTGCAATAGCAGTTTATTCCCATGGTCTTTTTTTCAGTAGTTTTCCACTGAATTATATACAGAATTTGGATAAAATATTAGATATTAGAAAGAAATTCTCCACTATGAGGATGATGAAACAAGTTGCCCAGAGAAGCTGTGGCTGCCCCATCCCTGGAAGTGCCCAAGGCCAGGCTGGACAGGACTTGGAGCAACCTGGGCTAGTGAAAGGTGTCCCTGCCCACGGCAGAGGGTTGAAACGAGTTGATCTCTAAGGTCTCTTCCAAGCCCAACCATTCTGGAATTCCATGAAAATTACTTCAAGGAAACCCCACTTGCAGGAAACAATGTGAAATAAAGTCCTGGCCAGAGATCACGTGTGCCCCTCACTCTTTATCTCCTCAAAGCCCATTTCTACTCCGTTCATTGAGTGTCCGAGTGCCTCCTCCCCAAAGCATCGGAAACACAAATGTGGGACACGTGCTCTGCTTCATTAAAAATTATGCTAATAGGAGACATCATTTAAATTGCTAATAGGGTCGGCTGTTTCTAGTAAGACATGACAAACTGTCTGGAAGGAATTTTTGCATTTTTAAAGATCCCCTTTTATTCCCAAAGGGAAGCGAGTTGTTTCAGAGGGGAAAACATATATATGTATTTATATATACACATGGGCACGCACACAAACACACACAGACACACAGGCAAATACGGCTTTTTCCCCCCCTAAAATCAGGTGCTACAAAACAGCTTTTCTTTTGGGGCTCGTTGCACCAGGTTGAATCCATTTTTGCCACGGTGGCTTTGGGAAAGGGGTGGTTTGGTGATGCTGGAGCAGGAGCTGCCAGGAGGGTGTCGCTTCATCACCCCGACCACCTCCCCACGCTCTGCACGCACCAACTACTGCCGCAGATTAGCAGCTGCTCTTTGCAAGGAATGCTGATTAGCAGCAGGCAGGGGAGGGGAAAGCCACAGGGATGGATAAAAGATGAAGCCAGAAGAGCAACCAGGACTTCTGCTCCCTCCTGGGACTGGATTGTCTTGGAATAAGTTATTTTTATAACACCTCGCTGTATCCGCTGTGTGTTCACCAGGCAGGGTGTTGGCCTATCCTGTGCTTGGGCACAGTTTGGAGGTGCTTGTGTCCCACCAAGAGGTATTTGCTCCACTCAACAGTCATTAGAAGGAAAACCTGACCCATCCTGAAGTGGTGGTGCCTCTGGATTGTGCCAGTGGGAGGGGGGACAGATGGCAGCACAGCCACTGGGGACGCCCCCCGTAACACCGTCAATCTGCCAGAGGGAAAGGCCTTCCAACAGGGAGCAAAAGAGGACAGAGAAGTATTGAGAGGTGAAGCCAGGAGATAATGTCAACTGAGGACCACTGGCAGGCACTGGCAGCTGACAGGGGACCGCAGCTGAGTTTCTCCAAGGGATCTGGGCATCTTCCACAAACTTCCCAGCAGCCCTCCACCTGGGAGCATCTCCACGTGGTGTTCCAGTGCTGACATCAGTGACCGGACAAAATATGCTGTTTGCATCCACAGAATAATAATTATTTTTGTCAAAACCTAAATCAGCTCTTCCTCCACACCTGGGTCGGGCTCTCCAGCAGCAGCTCACAAATAGGCATGGCTGAAACGCTACTGTTGGTTGTCACACCATAATTTCAGTGGTTACTAATAAATTTAAGCTGTGATAGGGTTGTCACTTCAAAATTTCAGTGGTTATTAATAAATTTAAGCTGTGATAGGGTTAGCCATGATTTGATTTTTAATTTTAGATGGCTTTCTCTTAAAGGCATTTGTGTTCAACGTATCTGCATCTGTGGTGGTTCCTTTATCTGCTTGGACTTACAGCTATGGAATAAAAGCAGAAACAGCCTAAATATGTGGGTTTTCCCTGTGCTTCAAACTCTCCATGAAGGTTTGGAAAATGCACCTTAGTCCAGGTAAGTTCACTTAATGACTGTTTGGGGTTTCTATGGGTATTTCAGCAGAAATGAGGGCAGAGAGATTCACCACAGCTCTGAGCTGATCCAAAGTGGGCAGGGAGCCCGGCTATGGATGAGCCAGCACAGCCAGGGGAGGTGGCTGTGTCCCACTTCTACCCGGGCTGCCACATGCCCTGGAGCTGATCTTATCTCAGGAGCGCAGGCAAAGTGAAGATCATGCCCTCAGACACTAAATCACTTTGTTTCTCCTCCAGTCTCACTTCTAACACCAGCTCCCATCCATTCCCTCGCTCTCCTCTGTCCCCCTCCCAGCCCTGGCACAATATATAATATTTGCAACATGACAACCACAACGCTGAGTTTGTCTGTTATTTTATCTCACCTAAACCACTGCTTGGCCTTTCCATCTTGGTGTTTTCACCATTTCTTTTGGCTTTCCCCATTTACCATCCTTACTCAACACTCCAAGGTCCACAGACAAGAGTCACAAATTGTCATGGGAAAATCCAAGCAAAAAAACCCAGCAAAACAACAAAGCCAAACCAAGGAAGCCCAGCAGGCAATAAACCTCTGCTGCACTTAGCAATGAAGGACATACTGCCTTATTGTGCCTCTGATGGAATATGATTACATCTGCCATATGATGGGCAGAAAAGCTGCTCGACAACCAGGCAACCACTAAATTAAATTTCGAGACTCCAATAGCAACTTTCTCACAGCACAGCATTAGAAAATACAGACCAAGCCCATGATAAAATAAATCCACAACAGCACTGGAGGATGGTTGCTCTAATAACAGGCTGGGATGCCAGGACGGTTGTCCTGGGAAAATAAACAGTGCCAGGGTGTGTCCTGTGGCCCCAGCATGGCTGAGGTGGTGTGGCCACAGCCACACTGCCCCTAAGGAGGGTTGTTCCCCTAAGCAGGGTGGTTGCACCCAGACAAACTGTTAAAAACAATCTCCAATCTGTCCTAATCTGGGTTTGGGGACTCTTCCACAGAGTCATCAAATCACAGAAGGGTTTGAGGTGGAAGGGACCTTTAAGGGTCATCTAGTTCAACTCCTGACATTGGGAGGGACCTCTTCAGAGCCCCTTAGCTCAGCACGACTTATGCCAGGTCAAAACCATTCCAGGGTCATGCTGCCGATGACTGTTGGGCTCCAAAACACTTTAAATGCACTGTTTCTGACAGACCCTACTGGAGGATGAATGTTGGTCGCCAAGGATGGGAGGTTTGAGTCTTACAGCCAATTTTTAAGTAACGGCTTGAGGCAGAAGACAGTGGAAACAGAGCTTGGAGAATGTGATCCTTGAATATCAACCAGCTTTCTTGGGCTCCTCTTCCCTCCAGGGCATTATCCCATGGGACTCTACCAAGCAGATCCCTGAAGAGGACAAAGTCTGCCCTCCTGAAGCCCAGGGTCATGCCCTTGCTGTGTGCCCTCCTTGCTTCCCTGAGGATCTGGAACCCCACTGTTTCATGGTCACTGCAGCCCAGGCTGCCCTTGAGCTTCACATTCCACACCAGCCCCTCCATGTCAGTGGGAACAAGGTCCAGCATGGCACTTCTCCCCCTTGGCTCCTCTATCACTTGGATAAAGAAGTTATCCTCAAAACCACCTAGACATCTTATGCCCTGCTGTGTTGCCCCTCCAACAGACGTTACAGAATCACAGAATCAACTAGGTTGGAAAAGACCTTTGAGATCATCAAGTCCAGCCTATGTTGGAGTGGTTAAAGTCTCCCATGGGGACCAGGGCTTCTGAACATGAGGCTGTTCTTGTCTGTGGAGTGGCTCATCCAGTCAATCTTCCTGACTGGGCACTGTGTAGCATCTCTCCACTGTGTCACCTCTCCCTGCCCTTCCTTTAGTCCTGACTCCTCATCCATCTCCAGGCAGAGCTCCATGCATTCCTGCTGATCACTGATAGAGAGGAGAACTCTCCCCTGCCTGCCCTTCCCAAAGAGCCTGTATCCCTCTGTTCCAACTCTCCAGTCACAGGAGCCATCCCACCCTGTCTCCAGGATGCCAATAAGATTGCAGAACTTCAGGTGTGTGTACCTCTCTAACTCCTCTTTTTTATTCCCCATAGGATTGAAGTTGAGCCCCAATGGAGCTGATTTCTTGGATGGAGGGGCTGGAATTCCATTGTGCTGCTCTTCAGGTGCTCTCCTGCTGACCTGTGATCCCTCTCCAGGCTCTGGGCATCTCTTGCTGGCCCTGGCATCAAACTGGTAGGAGTGGGATGAATCCAGATTCCCCCCATGTAAGTTATACATTAATGTTGGTGCTGATAATATGATACACACTTCACTAAACAGGTAAAGGTACTTTACTTGCCACTTTTCAAGGGAATTTAGTGAAGAAATGGGTTTGTTTTTTATATGGACAGGATGTTCGGGAAAATTTTGTAGCCCATGTTTCTCATGAGGAAAAAGTGAAGTGTCAGAACAACCTTCAAGATTCAAAACAGGAGCACTGTGTAGATGGAAACATGGTGTTCAGTCCTATATAAAAGGTCAGCAAGATCCTCTGCTGCACCCAGAGGTAGAATAAAACAATACAATCGTTCCAGGTGGGAAAGGTACTCAGAATTTTATAAGACTGAGCTTGAAAGGATTACATCAACTTCAGTTTTATTTCAGATTTCTTTCAGATGTTGGATTGTGCCGGCACGAGTTCATACCAAGAGTAGGTCCCAAAGGAGTGGCTCTATATTTAAGAAAAAAAATCCAGTGTAGTCCTTTAAGAAGGTTTTTACAGACGTTAAGAGATGTGAATCTTCTCCGCTCCTGTTCTCTTCTGGTTTGCTGCATCGATATTTGGGATGCGCTTGAAGCATAAGAGAGGAAAAGGGGAATGGACATCACCCTCTGAAATCCAGCACAGCCACGGGCTGGGAAGGCTGGCACTGGCCCTCAAGCCAACCCGGCAGCTGGAGACCCACATGGTGCAGAAATCCCTTTTTCCTTGCCAAGCATGGCCAGGATAGAGTGTTGCTGTGATGTCCCCTGGGCAGGTAAGAAATCCCCTGCTCCCAATATTGGATACCTTCAGGACATCCAGATGTGGGAGTCAGCAGATCAGGAGCTTCCAAAAGTTGGTGCTCTCCTCTTGGAGTTCTCTTCCTCTTCCCTCAAACTTAACACTTGGGAATGCATTCTTAGGAAGGATGTCAGTGTTTACCTGTAGAGCTCTTCCCTTCAGGAGGGTCTTTTATCCCACAAAGCAATGGAGCAGCTTCTATTCAGAAGCAGACTGAAGCTCATGTATTATATTTGTGGGTCAATGTAGGAATTTGAATGATATCAGCTAAAAAAAAAATGTGACATTTGGGTCCAGACAGAGGAAACCATGTCTCCATAGAAGGCTGACTTATACTTTGTTTGACTACCTTTATTTTCAGAGCATGTCAGAAATGCTGAAAGACATATTTGCAAAGACATTTTAAAGGGAAGGAAACAAAAAGAAGTACAGAATTCTATATAATTTTTAAATTGGTATTCTAGGCCTTTTCTACAAAAAAAAAAAAAAAATTGATTTAGGAGGTTTATCAAATGCAGTTTCCCTTTCTCCCTTTTTCACTTTCCCCAGTCTCTTCAAAGAAGAGTAAGTTTTTACAGAGACAAGTATTTTCCTTGGAATTTTGCCCCAAGTCAGGTAGGACACACATTTCTTACTCCAGTCCAGTGCTTGTGACTGAAATACAATCACAAGAGAATGTAAATGTGCACACCTGAAATTATCCCACTATAGATACCTCTGTGTCATGAGAAGGGCTGGGGAAAAGGCACTTCCCACCCAGTTTACTGAGAGTATCACGTGGGGAAGAAATACATGGACAGATTCATTTCTCAGAAAGGAAAAGGGAAACAAAAGACTGAACTGGGGCCACACTCTGAGGAATATTTTTGGTGCTGGAACTTGCTGTCACACCAGTCAGAGGATTTTGGCATGAGAAAACCAAGAGGAGTTGAGACAACCCTCCTTCCAAGGCTCCAGAGTGCCAAAGGGAAGAGAAGTGGCCTTAAATACTCTATTTTTGTTCACACATCTGCCCACGCTCCCAGACCTTGTTGGTGCCAGTGTAAGGCATGAGCTGGTGTCCAAGTGAGGATGGGCAATCCCAAGGCACAGCACAGGGATTGTTCTTGTGGATGAGGAGGGTGTCTCCAGGCTGCCCTGGAGAGGGTAACCAACCCCAGGCACGTGTGGCATGTGGCACTGCTCGTCCTCAGCTCCAAGTGCCCTCCCGGCTTCCGTTTTTGTTGTATCTCCCTCTAATCCTTCCTCCTGATATCTCTCCTAATCTCTCCAAGCCTTTCCCCCGTTGGCTGGAACTGTTTAATCCTATTATGGAGATTTCTATTTTAAAAGTTTGGATGGATGATGCTCCAAGTCCTGCACGGTGTTCCACCTGTTCCTGAGGTTTGCTGAGGAAATCGCCGAGCCCTCGGCAGCTCCGGTAGAGCTTCATTGGGAATGTTGCACTGAACCACCATTTTGGAAATAAAGCCTAAATCCACAGCTCTTCTCTAGCCTTGTCCAACACAGTCACCCACAGGGCTTGTCCTAAGAGACCTCTGCACCACTGGGGGAAATCAGGGAAGGATTTGACACTTCACAGTCATTTTAAGCCTGGTTTACATTGTTGTTGAGATGGGAAAGAATTAATTATAAATAAAAATCAGGGTCACTGATCTCAACACACATCCTGAGCTATTAATACACTTTGGGTTAGACACAAATTTTTGCCTTCCCCCAAAACTGAAGTGAGCCTGGACAAAGCTCAGACACATCAGTGGTGGTGCAGGTTGCATGGAGGTGAAAATGAGGTTATTCTCCTTCAAAAAGCAGCCTCCAAACCTCACCTGTTCCTGCAGCCTGTATGGGATGAGTCACAAGGCAGAAAACCAGGAGACCTGTACCCACATCTTCTGGCTTAACCCCAAATTTGGGCACCTCTCACTGTCCTGTTCACTGTCTGAGCAGTTGGGGACAGTTTATTCACCTCTGAAATAACACACAGGCACTTGAAAAGGTCTGTGTAGGCACAAATCTCACCTAAGTGAGGCTGGTTTGGAGGCAAGAAGTTTGGCGTCCTCATTATCAGCCACTTCTCTTTCCCACACTTCATGATGAATAATTCTCAAGTCCCAAAATTTCATCAAAAAAAAAAAAAATCCATATTTGGAGACAAAAGGATTCAAATGAAAGGAAATGCTGTCATATCCCCTGAAAATTCCCTCCCAAAAAGCCCCTGGTACCTCCCAGCACTGCATGCAACAGAAGTGAAACATCAACTGCTTGAATTTCCCTGTGTGTTTTTCAGCCAACAACGGACTTACAAGGCAGAAATAAACCCCAAAGTACTCGACGAATTTTCCTCCCACACTGGCTGATTTTCTGCTGACATTGCTTACTTTTTCAGATTAGTGATACTGAAAATAGTAAAAGTTCTAATCACATAATCCAAACAAGACAGGTTTCAGCTCCTCTCACTGTAGACTTACTTTCTGGTCTCTCCCTAGAACCTGAATTTTAACTAGTTTGTTTGCAGGAAGATGATTTCCTGCTTCAGATACTTGGTTTGATGCTTATTTGGGCTCACAGTGGTGTTTTCTCATTATCTGAATCCTTCTTCTTGTAAATAAACTGATCTGTTGCTCGGAACTTCTTCCAGAAGAATTTCTTCCTAAAGCAACACCAAAGTTTTCCCAAGATAACATAAACCAGAGCAAACATGGGTGAAAACACCTGATGAGACTTCAGCCAGTCCTGCCCTGTCAGAGCCACTCCCAGGCATCCCATACCCATAACCCAACACCAGTCCTCTCCCATTGCTGGAAAACCAAAGCAAGGATGGAGACTTTCTCCTTCAAGTGTGACCATCACCTGCAAAGCTCTTCCAGGTGCCTCCAGGAGCCAGGAACTTTCCATGCAGCTCAGTGACATGAGCTGTCCCTCCATGCAGGGCCGTGCAGCTTAAAAATAGGCTGAATATATTAGTGGTCAAATCAGGTTATAAATATTAAACTCTCTGTGCTGCCTGCTGACACTTTCAGCTCAGCTGAACCAGCTCAGCATAGCAGGGGGGGTCTTCATTTGCACGTCTGTCCTCCACAGACAGGATGTGGGATGGCAGGATCCCAGCAGAAGCTCCAGGGCTGATTTCAGAATGTTTTTGTCCTATTTGTGGCATTCATCAGACTTTAGAAGAAAGGTGAGAGCTGGAGCACTCTATCCACTAATTAGCTCCTTCCTGCTCTGATCTCATCTCTGCTTTCTTCTCTCCTGTCCCACCAGGATCCACAAAAGCCAAATCTAAGAGCATTTGAACGGCAAAAAGATCAGGCCTCTTGCCATTCAATACGGCTCCATAGCAGGACAGAAGATGAGGACCTGGAGAGACAAGAAGGTCCAAACGCATCTCCCCGTCCTGAGCAACCTGGTCTAGTGGGTGGCATTCCTGCCCATGGCAGGGAGTTGGAATGAGATTAGCTTTCAGGTCTCTTCCCACCCAAATCATGCTACAATCCTGTTGAGATGGCACCACATCTTCTTTCTGTGTCACAGCAAAGTCCCAAAAGAGGCCCCGTTCAGAAGGAGGTTGTGTTTGTCATTAGCATCAACAGAGGCAAACACCATCTCTCCTCTTTCTTCACAGTTCACATGATTGACTTGGACACTCCTTCTTCCACAAGCACAACACTTTCCATGGACACAGTCCTTCCTTGGTTGGACTCAGCTCCTGCTCAGGGTGTCCCTGCCCATGGCAGGGGTTGGAATGAGATGATCTTTAAGGTCTCTTCCAACCCAAACCATTCTGTGATTCTGTGATCTGTTTTGACCCAGCACTGGCACTAGAACAAACTCCTTCATGTTAACAGCACATCTTGTGTTTTCCAGAATTTATATGCACGTAGCAAACATCCCCCAGACATGCTACAAGTTACCGTGTGTGGTTTCTGACCTCAGATCAGAACCAGACATGCTACAAGTTACTGTGTGTGGTTTCTGACCACAAATCTGGACCAAAGCAAGCAGCATTTTGCAAGTTGAAACCTCAGGAACATTGTGCTTCTGCTCATAAGAAAATGAAAAC
Organism: Acropternis orthonyx; assembly: GCA_035583155.1. Taxonomy (NCBI): domain Eukaryota; kingdom Metazoa; phylum Chordata; class Aves; order Passeriformes; family Rhinocryptidae; genus Acropternis; species Acropternis orthonyx. Next base: position 114,638,693 of record JAWWEU010000111.1, read on the forward strand.
ATGATTAAGTCTAATTCTAACTCAGCTTGTGTGACAATCATGTCTTTGCCTGGATACAGAAGGGAGAATAAGTTACAGTTTCTTCTGCTTCAGGAACCAGCACTGGTGATTGAATTCTGACAGCCAAGTACAGCATATGGTCACAGAGGATGGAAGAGAAGAAAGAGAGGAGATTTTGATTTCATAGAATTGTAGAATGGCTTGGATTCAAAGGAACCTTCAATATCATCTAATTCCAATCCCCCTGCCATGGACAGGGACACCTTCCACTAGCCCATGTTGCTCCAAGCCCTCTCTGACCTGGCCTTGGACACTTCTAGGCATGGGGCAGCCACAGCTTTTGTGGGCAACTTATGCCAAGACCTCACCACCCTCACCGTAAAAAACGTCTTCCTCATGTCTAGTCTGAATGTCTCCTCTTTCAGATTAAATTAACATCGTTACCCCTATCTTTAGCTAATTTTTTTTTATATTTTTTTTGCCAGCAGCTCCATCTTCTTCCCACTGGCAGAAGTACCACGAGACACAGGACGTGCCTGTGGTAAGAAGAAGCTGTGGATTCCCCATCCCTGGAAGCATCCAAGGCTGGGTTGGATGGGACTTGGAGCAACCTGGGATGGTGGAAGGTGTCCCTGCCCCTGGCAGGTGACAAGATGGTCTTGAACATCCTTTCCAACTCAAAGCATTCTATCATTCTATTACTTCAAGGCAAGCAAAGCACAAGGATACAGTTCATCCCAGGTTGAGCTGAGGGAGAGGTGGTTTCATGTTTGCTAAAGGGCTTTCTGGAATATTGGGACGACACTGGGAAATGAATCAAAAAAATGTGTATTTTGAAGACTGTGAGGGATGTAGAGCTTGCACTGAGCCATGGTGCTAAGAGAAGGGTCATCACCAGGCACAACAAGAACAGAGCTTGCCTGAGAAACCTGGCAGTGGGACAAAACATGGGATTCTGTGGAATACAAGGTGTTTGGGAGCTTGCAAGGTGTTCCTGCATTAAGAGGAGGGTTGATTGACAGTAGAAGCAAGTGCTGACATTCAAAGTTTGGCTGTAAGTTGGTTAAACAAACAGACCTGCTCTGTGGGGTTTGTCTGTGGGGGGTGTAAAGCAAAGTCACACCCAACATACAACTGGTGAAGGAATAAACCTGTCAGGAAGAATTGATGCACTTCACGCCAAGGCTGCACATTCCAGCGCTCCCTCTTGCACTTCAGGAATTGATTACTGGAGAAGTGAGCATTGCCAGTCATGTAAACCTCAGATCAGATTGCTTGACCCAGCTAAATTATGGCTGCATAGCCCTTTTTAAGCACTCTGAAAAAAATCCCAGCTCTGAGATAGATAGATCCTGGCATTAATTTCCAGATGCTTTAAGGAATCCATGGGTTACAACTCCATCTTATTAGCCCTGATTATGCAAGATTTGCCTGATCAATTGGAATAGCTTTCCAGATTTGTTTCTACTTGGAAAGAAAGCCTTATATGAATTGAATCCCTCCACCAAAAAGGTGACTCTGGAATATTACTGGAGCTCTGTCTTGTGAAGACCTTGTGCTACATCCTCCCTGGCTTGGCAGCAGCAGGTTCTGCTGGGCTCAGCATTTTGGTGCTGGCATAGGTGGGGAGGGACCATTTCTGCTTCGCACAGTGGCATCTTGCGCTCCGGG
>JAWWEU010000111.1:114653893-114670159 GCA_035583155.1 Acropternis orthonyx
GGAACCCCCCACGCCCCCCCAAAATCCCTCCCCCCCACCCTCCCCCGTTCCCCAAGCTCGGCCGCGGGGCGCGCAGGCAGCGCTGCGCACCGGCGCAGGTGGCACCGCAGCGCGGGGAGGGGGCGGAGAGGGATGCGATGGGATGCTGCGACGGGATGAGGGGACAGGGCAGCTCCTGCGGGGGTCCCCGGCATAAAGGAGAGGGGGTCCCTGCGCGCAGAGGCGCCCGGGGTGTGAAATGTGGAGCTGTCACCCGGGGGTGCCCCGCGGGTGGGCCCCGGGGGAACGCGGCTGCTGCCCCCGGGTGGGTCGCGGCTGCTGCCCCCCGGGGCTGCTCCGCTGCCGCCGCTTTGTGCTTTGCCTTTTCTCTCGCCTTTTTTCCTCAAGGCGATGGGATTTTTCTCCCTGCTAAAAGCAAGGGCAGGTCTTGGGGTCACCGGAGCTCACGCTGTTCCGCCGGTGGGGGTGAGGGGGAGAAGGCTGAGGCAAAGCAGTTTTATTTCTTTATTTTTTAAAGCTTTATTATGATATATTATTTTTTTCCGGTGGCTGTTAGTGTGTCTTTCCCCTCCACCCTCCCTCTCCTTTTAATCCTTATAATTTAAATCAAAAGTGCCGGGGAGAAGAAGGGGGGGAGCGCTGTGTCTGCAGGGCGAGGCCGGGCGTAAATCTCTTGGAGGGATAAACATGTCATTTGTTCCCTTTGTATGGTAATGCTGTCCCCCCCTAGCTGCCCCCCCACCCCCCAGCAGCTGCCCCGGCCATACATCCTCCCTACAAAAGATCCCAATTACCCATCGGCTGCCTCATTATACTCCTTACACAGCCCCGGCGAGAGGCGTGTGTGCGCGAGGAGCCGAGGGGAGAGGGGGGGCGGACGAAGGGGGGTGAAACAGCACCTGAATTATTCAGAAAATAAAATAAAATCCAAGAAACGGGAGGCGGCGGGAGGGAGGGGGACGGAGGGATGCTGCGACCCCGCAGGGATGCTGCGACCCCGGAGGGATGCTGTGACCCCGCGGCCTAACACGGAGCAGGTGCCCCCTAGAGCGTCCTGCAGCACAGGGGCTGCTCCCCCCCACTATGCCCCCACTGGTTTATTTTCCCCTTCCTTTTCCATGCTTTTTTATTTTTATTTCATTTTTTTTCTCCACCTTTTTAGCCACCACCCTTCTCCCCTGCCTCCCCCGCTGGGGCCCTTCACCTCCCTGCCCTTCTCCCATCCCTCTCCTCCCTTCCCTTCTCTTTGCAGCTGGAGGCCAACCGACACCGTATCCCTTCATCCCGGCCCATCCCAGTGCTCCCAGCAGGTGCCTCGCACTGGGGGAGGACAGGCCTTACAGAGGGGACAACCCCCCGCCCCTCGAGGCGGCTGTTCCCGATTTGGGGGGCCCTCGGTGATGGCGCGGAGAGGGGGTGTGGGGTCCAGCTCTCTTTGCAGCTCTGAGCGCAGACCCTCACCTATGGAATGGTGCCCGTGGGAAGGCTGACAGCAGCTCGGGGGCCCCGGGACGCCTCTTTGCTCCCCCCCGCGGGGTGCTGCAGGTATTTCGGGCCAGCCCTCGCTGGGCTGGCGTCCCGGTTGGTGCGGATGCCGCAAGGAGCCCGTCGGGTCGCGCCGTGCCGTGCCGTGCCAATAAAGCTCTTTCCTCGCGGGTTCCCGCATCCTCTCCTTTGTTCGCGGAGGTTTCTCGCCAGTCTCTTTGCGGCAGCGGAGGCAGGACCCCCCTGAAGGACCCGCACTCAGCACCAGGTGGGGGATGAATATTAAAATCCATCCCAAAATAAAAAACCTCAGCCTTTCAATTTGCCAGCCCACTGCCGCCCGTCCGACCCTGGCCAGGTGCCTACGCATCCTGGATCTCCAGTACAGTCTGAGCTGCCAGAGGGCTCCTGTTTAACGAATAAAAGGGGGGAAAAGAAAGATACTTGGGGTGCCTTCTCTTTGGGATCTCTCGTGTCCCCGCAGGCACATCCCTGCCCCGCCACAGCACGCACTGAGCATCCTCCTGCAGCACCACCGGCCCCGGCAGCACCCGGCCCTCTCCAGCAGAATGGATTTTTTTGCTCTAAAGCTGCAGCATGGGAGAGAAAAAACAAGACCTAAATAAATAAACAACCTGTTTATGTCCTGGGACGTGGCTGGGATGAGCAGACGCCGTCACCGCGCATCCCAAGGCGGCAGGCCTGGTGCCCCGCAGGGGCCCGGCTGGCTCCCTCGGGCTCGGCCCGGGGGGATGGACAGGAGGGGGCAGGAGGCTCTTATTAATACTAATCCCAAGAAATATTGCTATGCCCTGAATAAATCAGGCCGGGGGTTTCTCAGAGACCTTTGCCCCCTCGAGATGAGCGGCAGCTCGGCCCCTCCTCTTCTGGGTGGACACTTTGGGAAGGGAAATGGAGCGGGGGGGGCGGGGGGGGGGTGGACAGATGCGTTTGATTTTTTCGCTGAGGGATGGAGGAGGAGGTGGCACGATTTTATTCCAAGCACGTCAGCTCCCCCCTCCCTCCCTGTCCCCTCCTTCCTCCCTCCACCCGCAGTCCGATGTAAACATAACGGCTCGAAACCTGCCAGGCTCCATCCCCAGTTGGATTATAGGGGGGAATTAAGCAGCTTGTGCAAAGGTTTGCTTAACACAGTGATGCCCCCACATAACCTTCAGGCGTCTGGCCTCAAGGTCGTGCACTGGAAGGGGTCGGCGGGGCTGGGACAGGCACCCTCGGGTACCCGTGGTGTGGGGAGAGAGAAGGGGTGGCTGGAGCGGGGAAGTGGGACGTGCAGATCCCTCCGTCTGCGATTTTATGCCGTTTTCACTCCTCCTGCCCACGCCCACCCCTGACCGATTCGCTCGCCACTGCAGCACTGCTCGGGCTCGAGATGCTCTGGCTCCAGCGGGCAGGTGGAATGGAAAATGTGGGAAATTCCTCTATTTCCCTCATGTCCCAGCTCTCAGCCGAGCGCCAGCCCAGGCCAGGTCTGCTCTTCACCCAGCTCCATGAAGGATGATGGTCTCCATGCAGAAAGGTCTTTTCCTCCATATCCCCACAACATCCAGCTCCTTGTTTCCCTTTATTTTTATGCTGTGTGCCTCCTTGAACCACAAACCAACACATCTCCTAGCAGCAGCAGTCAAAGTGGGCGTTTCATTGGGAAATCTAATCAGGTTTCGAGGGGAAAATCCTTTCTTAATGTCTCAGCTAAGCACCGAGCTCGATTAAATTGTTTAGACTATAAAAAGGGCAGAGAGTCTCATATTCTTTCTCCTCTCTGCTCTTCCTGGACAGCACTGTCATCTCCACACACCACTCCACCATCTTCAAAGCCCAAACGAGCCTCAATGACACAGGACTCACATGTCATTCCCCGACATCCCCCCTGCCACGCCTCCCCCCAGCAACAGAGCCACAAATCATCTCAAACACTCTAAATTTAGCCCGGCAGCAAGACCACAAACAGGGATTTCAGTGACATCACTGCTGGAAATTAAGGGGTCAAACAGGGAAGCTGAATGTGCCCTGAGGAGAGGGGATGCCCTGAGGAGCCACCCTGTTTCCCCTCTTAAGACATCTCAAAGCAGCTCCTGCAAATACAGTTTTCCCATCACCCAAAATGACCAGAATTGACGAGCCAATAGATCAACTCCCATCAGGAATGGGCTCCGGTGGATCAGCACTGCCGAGATGCCCGGTCTGACCGGGCGAGGAGAAACCAGAGGAGCAAAGCCTGGGAGCTTTGCCCGGAGGAGAGGCTGAGACAGAGGCAACTCCTGTCACATCAGAGCTGGACGGTGCGTCCAGCATTTCCTGCATGGCTGGGGGTGATGGAGAACACACCGTTTCCATGGCACTTGCACAGCTGTGTGCGAGGATGGTCCCCAGTCTCTCTGGAGGTACAGGGCAGTGGGGCTGCTGTGGGATCCCACTATCTCCAGAGCTCCCTGGTTGCTTTGTTCAGAGCCAGAAAACACCACACACTGGGGAAAGGGAGCCAGGGCTAAGTCTCAAGGTGGGAATGGGGCTGCTCTGAAGCAAGAGGTCCTGTATTCCAGAGGATGAGGAAAGAAGAGGGATTCCCATGGCTCCTATTGCACTGCAGTTGGAGGCGCAGATCCCGACCTCCTCAACCAGACTGGATGGATTCCTAGGCTTCTACAATTCCAGAATGTTTTGGGTTAGAAAAGACCTTAAAGCTTATCCAGTTCTAGTGCCCTGCCATGGGCAGGGACACCTTTCACTAGCCCAGGTTGCTTCAAGCCCCATCCAACCTGGCCTTGAACACTTCCAGGGATGAGGCATATCATTCCAGGGATGGGACTAGAGTTTAATAAGAGGACCTGAAGACATCTGGAGCATTCAGAAACTACCTGAACCCTCATTCAAATGCTTCATAGTGACATAATGCCCAGTGAAATCAGAGTTCTTTAATCATTACCAATGCCAGGACTGTAAACATCCTCATTTTAGGACTTGAGCATGTCCCAGCACTAAAAGCTACCTCAGCACTAAAAGCCCAGACCTTTCCTGTCCTGCACAGTGAGAAGGCTGCAACTGGGTCTCTCTCAGGGTGTTTTGGGATTGTTTAAGGCAAAATACAGGATAACAAGAGGATAAAATGCCCCGTGGTTGATCACTGGAGGTGGCCAGCAGCAGAACCTCTCCCCAAACCCAAGGCAAGCCCTGAGCAGCTTGGCTAGAGGATTTACCCCCTCTTGCTGTCTCTCTCCCAAGGATATTTAAGGAGCTGGGGCAGGCTGGAGGCTCAGTGGAGGACACTCCTACTATCCCTTGCAGTGTTTTAAGCAGAGTCCCATCCTCAGTAAGTGTTTCTAATGTCTCTTCAGCAGCCTTTAGGTGAGGGAGGTAGATTTGCATAGCTGGGATTCACCCAACTAAATCTCAGCTGCCCAAAGGTCCTCTCAAATCTGAGAATAACACTGTGTGATGCCCTTTGCTGATGGACAACCACCCCTCAGTTCTGAGACAAACCAGCCTCTGGAGATGCCCATCTTTCTGCCCAGTCAGAAAGCAGTTCAGCAGGGCAAGAGTATAAAAGCACAGAATTCCAGGATGGTTTGGTTTGGAAGGGACCATTAAAGGTCATTTCATTCCAAATCCTTGCCATGGGCAGGGACACCTCCCACTATCCCAGGTTGCTCCAAGCCCTGTCCAACATGAACACTTTGAGGGATGGGGCAGCCACAGCTTCTCTAGGAAACCTGTGCCAGGGCCTCACCACCCTCACAGTGAAGAATTTTTACCCAATATCCCATCTAGCCTTGCCCTCTGGCTGTTTGAAGCAATTCCCCCTTGTCCTGTCTCTCCAGGCCCTTGTCCCAAGTCCCTCTGCAGCTCTCTTGGAGCCCCTTCAGACACTGGAAGGAGCTCAAAGGTCTCCCTGGAGCCTTCTCTTCTCCAGGCTGAACAATAAATTACTGCTCATGGAGCCACAACCTCTTGTAAAGTCATCCAAGAAAGGCTGAGATGACACTTTTAGGGCTCTGTTGCTCACAGCACCAGCATCCTTGGGTGGCCAGCGACCCTTCACTTCTGCTGTGGTTTTTGGTAGCACAAAAAGGCCATGAAATGCTTTGAATTTCATGTTCACCTTGCCCCAGTGGTGAGAAATCAAAGCTAAACCAACAAGCAGCACAAAATATGACAGAGTGGGGGAGAGGGAGGAGGTTGGAGATGGAGAACCAACATCCCCCAGTGCCTGAATCTGATACAAACCGCTCCAGCCATGGCAGCGTACGAGGAATTCTCCACCGCTGATACACACGGTGGCAATTTTATGAACGTTCCCTTATTTTTATGGAGATTTTTGCCTTTCAAACTGAGTGTTTCCGTGTGGCAGCAGCTGTGGAGATGAGCTAATGCAGAGCTCAGTCATTTCCCTGCTAACACGGGTCTTCCTCTGCAGCCGCAGCCGCTCCGATAAATATCTCACGCAGGGAAAGACAAAAGTAATGCCTGTGCACGTGTAATTTTCAATGTCAATGTGTTCAGCGATGAGTCGGAATCATAAAAGTTATTTCATTTATTACAATCATACATAAAGCCTCTTAGAGCTGCAGACTTGGAATAGGCAATTATGCCCATAGGTTAATAACACACAGCGATTTGACTGACAACTGGAATTAGATTTAAACACGGCAGAGTGGCGTTCTAAAGGCACTTTATTAAAACTGTGGCTGGGGATTTGTTCAAAATACCAGTTGCATACCTTTCCTGGTGAAATATTTATAGATAGCACTGTATTGTGGGCTGCTGTATTGCGTTTTCTTCTCCTTTGCCCACTGCTTTGAGCTCTACTGTGTAGCGAGGAATTTATCTGGTCAGATTTTCCTGGAGAGAAGGCAAATGCCCTGGGGTTGCTTGACAGGGGGTGATGTGATGGGATGTGATACACAGTGGGAATGGGCCATCTAGCAGGGATTAACTCTATCCCTGAATTTACCTCTCCATCTTCTCTTCTTCTCACTCCCCAGTGCAGCAACCTCTTAACACTGCCCTCATTAGCCCAGAGTTAATGATCCCAATAGCACAGACAAAACCAGGGTCAGCCACTGATACAGTCAGTAAAATAAATGCTGTTTGATTCAGTTGATACTGTGGGTTTTTCTTACCCTGCTACTAGGAAAGGTTCTCCTTGTGGGTTTAGTTCGGCAGGGCGATGGATTTCCTCCAGCCTGGATGGAGTCCCTCATCCTGGGAGGTTTTAATACCAAGTATGAAAAATGTCAGGATAGAAGAAAATATTTGATCCTGTCTCAGAACAAGGGCATGGGTTAGAGCCCAGTATTCCCCATCATTCTTGGAAAAAAAAACCCACTAAATTGCCTCAAAAAAATAGCTAAGGGTCAGCTGGGGCTGGACCAAGTGACATCCAAAGGTCTTGTTCCAACCTAACATGAGTCCATGAGTCCAGCTAACCTGTAAATCATGATTAAAATCCCAGAGGCTCTTTGTGTATCACTGACATCACTGGCAGCCAACAGAAAAGGTTGCATCTGAAATGCCCTTAAAATTAACTCCTAATTCCCATCTCTTTCTTACTTGCCTCATTTGCATGATGTTGAATATATATAAGAACTGGCTTGCAGCCTATTCCAACCCAGCAGCCATCCAGAGGCCAGGGGTTAAAATCAAGGTGTACTCAGTTGGATTCAAGGATTTCTCTTAAAATTAGCAAGACCAAAATCAGCAGAACAGAGTGTATAGTCCAGATCTCCAGATTCCCATCCTTCCAGGGTGAAACCTAATGGCACAAAATCAGAATTTAAGCAAAAATTATTTTCCTTAGTTTGAAGGGAGGGGAAGCTGGAGGTGCACTCAGCTAAAAAAGGTGCTTGAATCCACCATTCCAGCATCATTCCCTGCCTGGCTGAGCAGTGTATTCCAGACCAGCAGCCATCCTCTTGTTGATGATATCCCTGCTCATTCCAGGGGGCTGGATTAGATGACCTTTAAAGGTCCTTCCAACCCAAAGCATTCTGTGATTCCATGATCCTTGGGCCAGGGGTTCCTGGTGGTCCCTGGTCCCCAGGATGAGGAATAGACTCCAGCAAAGCTCTAGCTCTAGATTTTGACCCTACAAGTCTCCCCTACCAATGTGGGGACCCAACCCCTAATTTCAAAGCCCTTATTTGCCAAAAAGTAAAATAAAATGAAGCCTGAGACCACCACCTATAAAAAGATCATTCTGGTGCTCCTCATGCATTAAATATGAAGGCTCAGAGCCTTCCTGTGATGCCATGGCAAGCAGGAGAGCAGCCCCTGGGCTGGGATTACCTGGTAGTGCTCCTGGTGCTCTGACCTTCCCCCAAAGATCAGCCTGTTGAGCAGCTCCCCACGGGGTTGGCAGTGCCCACCATCCCCACAAACACTCTCACACACTTCCCCAGCAGTTTTTTCCAGCAGATTTACTGAGTGCCCGTGCCAATGGCAGCTTTGGAGAGAGGAGAAAGTGCCAAGAGATGAATTAACCAGAGGAGCGTGCGGGGGCACACAGTGGGCACCGGCTCAATCCCAGGGCAACTCGCTTTGTTAAAATGCCCATGGGAGAGCAGGCCTCCTTTCCCTTTTTTTTTTTTTTTTTTTTTTTTTTGGATGCCCTGAAAGATTTATAACAATTTTTGTCAGGTTCTCTCTCCTATCACTCATCCTGGCACGGCTTCAGCCCAGGATGATCTTTTAAAGCGCGGCAAAGAAGACCTTGGTGATTTAGAGCAAACACCCAGTCCTTGGCTGTAGCCCAGCCCAAATTCAGGGAGATATCTCAGGGTTTCAAGGCATGGAAAGGAGGTGCATATGTGAAACCCACAGGCTGGTGACATGAAGGATCAGGGCTGACAGGGCTTCATTGAGCCCAGCCAACATTTGCCCTCTCATCTCAATCCTGGGCAGACAAATCCTGGTGCTTTGGGTGTAGGTGGTGTGTCACCCTTTCAAAGAGGTCCTTGCGTCACCAGCTCATGTAATCTTCCATTCATCTCATTTTATGCAGGTATAAATATCTGTAGGAACGCAGACACATACGTATATATTATCTTTCTTAAAGCCCCAGGCCCAAGAGGCAAAACCCGTTTTCTAAAAACCCAAACTTTCAAAAGGTTTGAGGGATGAGGCGAGTTTACTTGAGCCAGCTGAAAAACCAGAAGGCAAATTCAAAACACATTAGAAAGAGGGCTAAAAATACAATCAAGAAATTGGAGCCAATTTTGTGATCTGGGGGTTTCTTGCTGTGATTTCTGGGTGTTTGGGGTTGGAGATAATGGAAGTGGGAGCGGAGGGCAGCATGGTTTTATTTCAGGATCAATATCAGGGTGGAGCAAATGGTGTATTTATCTGCCAGCACATACGAGGCTTAAAAGATCTAATTGGGCCTTGTTTTACACTAATGCAGCTTTGTGGCACCACCAGAGAGTAACAGAGTATCCAAAATGTGCTTGTTTTCCAGCCCTCCCCCGTTTTCTGTTGTGTATCCTGTCCATCCTGGTCTCACCCCATCATGCACAAAGGTTTTATGGGTTATTTTGAGGATGTCCAAATCTGCCTCACTCATACTCTGGGTAAAAAAGGAACCAAAATCATCTTGTAGGAGTTCCCACTAGGAAATAAGGCCTTTATGGATGATCTTAGTTGGAGGGAGACTTCAAGGACGTACCCGGAGTGGCAGAGACATCCAGGAGCAGTAATAGCACAAGGAGATGAGATTCCCAGGGAGACCCAGCCCAGCCCCACGGACATGAAACCACAATTGTCATCTGTGATGAACAACAGAGAGGGGAACGTACAGGAAACAGCAATTAAACCATTAAAGCCTTGGGCAGCTTCCCAGTGACCAGCAGCCTTTAGCTATATAAATATCTCACATGGCATAAAAGGAGCTGTTCTCTACCCATTGTGTGTCCCTGATGACCTTCAGGAGGGACAGATGGGTAGGGATTGTCACCAGACGCATCACCCTGGCGTGTTCTGCTCCATCTGAGCAGTGACACGTCCAGAAGGGGGTTTGGTTCCCTTTGGATGAGGATCTCCTACTTCCCCCTAGCAGTGCTCAGCAGTCCCAGTGCAAGTTGAAATTATCCTGTGGCCTAATTACTGCCAGATCTGCTGCCTATAAATACCTGGCTCTGGTGCAGAGAAATAACTGGCCTGTCAGTGCAGCCAGTGCTGGGTGGTGCCCACATGGCTGGAGATGGGGAGCAGGAAGGAAGGCAGGGGGGGTTCCTTGGTGGCAAATGTGCTGCTGTGAACTTATTTCAGTGCTAACACAGAGGTTACTACAGTTAATCTGGATGTTTTGTGTCCGTGTTCATTTCACATCCCAAACACCCCAAGCCTGGAGCAGATATACCACCTGCTGTAATGTGCTCCATCATATATATCATAAAACCACAGAATGGTTTGGGTCAGAAGGGACCTTAAAGATCATCTAATTTCAATCCCCTGTCATGAGCAGGGACATCTCCACTAGACCAGGTTGCTCCAAGCCCTGTCCAACTTGGCCTTGGACACTTCCAGGGATGGGGCAGCCACAGCTTCTCTGGGCTTACCCTCACAGGGAAGAATTTCTTCCCAATATCCCACCTATCCCTGCCCTCTGGCAATGGGAACCCATTCCCTGTGTCCTGTCCCTCCAGCCCTTGTTCCAAGTTCCTCTCCAGCTCTCCTGGAGCCCCTTTAGGCACTGGAAGGGGCTCTCAGGTCTCCCTGGAGCCTTCCCTTCTCCAGGTGAACCACCCCAGCTCTCCCAGCCTGGCTCCAGGGCAGAGGGGCTCCAGCTCCTGGAGCATCTCCATGGACTCCTCTGGACTCGCTCCAGCAGCTCCACATCCTTGTGCTGTTGTTCCCCAGGGCTGGAGGCAGCTCTGCAGGGGGGTCTCACCTAAGGGGGCAGAGGGGCAGAATCCCCCCCTCCTCTGCTGCCCACACTGTGGGGTGAGCCCAGGGCATGGGGGGTTTCTGGGCTGGGAGTGCTCATGGCCAGGGCAAGGTGAGCTTCAGAGGTGTCCCCAGAGGCTCTGCAAGGACAGGGGTGTGCTGTGTGTATAACCCCACAACCCCAGCTCCTGGATTCAAGGAATAATCTCTGCTTTTCTCGTTCTCCTTTTTAAAGTTTCCAGTCAGCATCACGGCAGGGAAAGGCTGCGAGACGCAACAGAGGCTCCACAAACAGCAGCAGAAGGAAAGTCCAAACAAACTCCTTTTAATACAGACAGTAAAAAGCAGTCCCCATGCAGGGACAGGGTCAGCATGGGCATGGGACTGTTCCCAGGAGGCAATTTTGATGCAACTCCCCTGTTAGGAGGGGAGAGAAATGATATTTTTTCAAATCTATTGCTCCCTGCAGCAACAGACACCTGAGCACAGCTTGGTTCCTGAGAGTCAGCAAGCAACAACTGGGAAAATGTCAACTTTATTTTAATAGTCAAGCTGAGTGAAATGCAAAATATCTCAGGGAGTGCTGACAAATTTGGTCAGTAATTACAAATGGTTGCCCTTTTTTTAGCAGAAGGAGTGTCCCTGAGACTGATATTGGAATGAAAATAACACGGGGAAGATCCATGATCATAAAAGATAGTGACAACCAAAGTTTTCCGCAGTCACAAATCTTTCTTGGCATTTATCAGCACAGCCACATGTGCTGCTTGTTGGGAGAGGAGTTTTGGGGATAGACACCAAGACTGATTGCTCCACTCAGGCTGGATGGGTTTTATTAAACCCATCAACAGAAGGTTTAGTGATGTTTACACTTAAATAGTCATCCTGGGTTTTCCAAGCCATTCCTGCTTTGACAGGTCTGGATCGATGACTCTGTGAGATGAGCAATACTGCACCCACCTCTGGGGCACCCAGGCTGATACATTCATGCCAGGGAATGTGCAGTTCTGGGGGCACCCAAGCAGGAGGAGATGCCACCCTACACCCCCGCAGGATCCGTGTCTTCCAACACCTACACAACATCTCCCAGCTGGCCATAAACACCCACCTCTGCTTTTCCCAACAGAAAATCCCACCTGTGCACTGTTAGTACCAGACCTGATGGTTTAACCCTGAGAATGGCTCTATGGTCCTGTTGGCTGAGCTCCGCGGTGATGGAGAAGGAGAGGACTCGCTGGGAGTCCTGCGGTACTTTTGCCTTCCCACCAGCCGTGGAGGCTCTCACTGCAATTCCTCCTGCTGCAAGGAGTGATGCTGCAGCAAACAGCGTGTCTGCAGGATGATGAAACACAGAGGAACTGTAATGAGATTTCAAGTAAAGCCAGCTTTTCCCCTGGCATGTCTGGTCTGGATAAATCCAAACTGTGAGCAGCGCAAAGGCCACGTGAAGGAGAAGCACCCTTGACCAGGCACACGGTGAGTCCCAGACAGGCAGCCTGACACAGCTCTTCCCATTCACACCCCTCCCTGTGGATCAGCAGGACAAATCCTGCATGGCAAGTAGCTCATCTCAGTCACTCAGGAACAGCAGGAATCTCATTGATGTGGCCAAACCCCACACAAACACAGCACAGCACAAGGAGTGGGGGGTTGTGCTGTGTGTGGGGCTGAAAGAACCACCAGCCTCTGGCAGAGGATCTGCTTTTGGCTCTGCTGACCATTCCTGAGCAGGGATTTGCCAGAACACTCGGCATTCCAGAGCAGCAGCCACTAGAGGAGGGTTCAGGGCTGCACAGCCTCACGCTCAGTCCCAGAGCAGCACTCGGAAAATCCCTGCGGCCCCTGGGAAGGAGCAACCCAAAACTCCGTGAGTAGGAAGGCAGGAGGCTTGGAGAAGAATGCAAGGAAGTGATGAGCAAAGCAACCTACACCAAAACGCCTGTGTGTGGTTCCACATCGTGCTGGCTCCAGCAATCCATGCTTTTGTTAAATATTCATGTCGAAAGTGACACAGCACAGAGAGGCTGCATGGCTGGAAGGAGGAAAAAAGTGGCCAAATTCTTTTCCAATCCGAGAAACACAGTGACAATGTGGTAGTTTTAAAGAAAGCTGCCATAAATATCCATGGTTACATCCTTGGAGTCAGGCTTTTCATTTTTATGGAAAAACAAGCCTTGGCAATGGAGAGTTGAAAGGGGAACTGCATGTTCAGGATGCTAAAGCTGCATGGATGGATGATGGACTTATCTAACAGGTTAGTGACTCCTGAAGTCTCTCTAGTGTCCAGCACCCAACCTGTCCCTGACTGACCTGCCCTATGCAATTTCCATCTCTTCAAAGTGGGCTTATAAGCAAGACAGGGACAACATTTTATTACGGTTTATTAGGTCAGGGGTGATGGCTTTAAACTAAACATGGGTCAATTTAGACTAGATATAATGAAGAAATATTTTCTTCTAAGGGTGTTGAGGCACTGACACAGGTTTCCCAGAGAAGTAGTAGATGCTCCACCACTGTAAACATTCAGGGACAGGCTGGAAGGGCTTCAAGCAACCTTTGCTACTTGAAGACATCCCTGCCCATTGCAGGTGGGTTAGACTAGATGAGTTTAAAAAGTCGTTTTCAACCCAAACTGCTCTGTAATTCTGTGATCACACACCTGGGTGCCAGCAGAGAGCTGGACCTACAAACGCCCTGTTTTCCTCATGATGATGAAAATCCACACCACTCTAAATGCCTTCTCATGAGCCAAAGCAGAGGTGCTCCATGGAGAGGGCAGGTCTGCCCACCCCCCGTCTGTTTGTCTGTCCATGTGTTCCTGCAAAGCTGTGGCAGCCCTGGGGTTACTCTGGGCTGGGAGGGACAGGATGGGGCTTTCCCAGGTGGAATAGTTGCTGCAGGACAAAATGGTACCCAAGCATTGCCATGGAGTCCTTGTGGTGGTGGTGGTGGTTGCTGCATGGATTGAGGTTGCTTAGCAACTTCTCAGCACTGGAGAGGGAACGTAGAAGATGTTGCTGCTGTTCTTTGTGGGGCCTTACACTGAGCTCTCCCAGAGCATCCAGACTTTGCTCCCAAAATAGTGGAATCAAGGTTGGAAAAGCCCTCAGACTCCATCAAGTCCAGCTCTTAACCCAGCACTGCCCTGGTCAACCACTAAACCTGTCCCCAGGTGCCACCTCCACATGCACTTTGAACACTTCCAGGGATGGTGATTCCACCATTTGCCTGGGCAGGCTCTTCCATTGCCTGACCACCCTTTCAGTGGAGACATTTTTTCAGTGATGTGGCAGTGAATTCAGCATGTTCTGACACCCAAAAATCCGTGTGGAAATACCCTGCTCTGCTTTGGCACCTGAATCCAGTGCTGGTCCGGTGTGGGAGCTCAGCTAAGCTCCTTGATTATCCCATGGGACAGTAGGGCAAGCCCAGCTGGTCCCAAACACACCAGCTCTGGGGCACACATGCCATGAGGGTGCAATCCAAAGTCAGCCAAGGAATTAGGTGCTGGGACAGCCCCAGGAGCCCTGTAACAGGGAAGCACAGCTCCAGCTGGTTGGGAAGCACTGCTGGCAACTCCAGAGCCAGAGCAGCACCCGGATAAATAAGCATTTCTGGAGAGGGAATCTTCTAAAATCACTTACAGCCACTCTTAAAAAATAGTCTGTATGACTTTGTTAGGCTGGATTAGAGTTGTGCCAAAAAAATCTCTATTTCCCAGAGTTCTTCCTGCAGAGCTCTGTTGCTGTGACCTGTTGCCAGGACACAGGCAGGGAAAACTTTCAATACAGCCTGAACAGTCTAAAACATGACTGTCTCCATGTCCAAGACAATGTTTAGCTGGGAATGTTGTCTGAGTGCTCCACAGCCTGGATTTTTCCAGTTTTGCTTGAATATTGAAAAAACTTCCTCCTCTTTTTTCCCTCCATGTAGAAGGTATCTCCCACTTCCCCAACCCCCTGAAGTCTATCCATGGAAATCACATCTCCAGACTGGGAAGCAGAACCTTATACAGTCCTCCTGTTCTTCTCCTCTTCCCTTTTACCACCACACTGGGAGACAGGATCCTGGGATGGATGGACTTTGAAGTCCCAACAGGACTTCTTGGGATGTAGAGATCCACCCTTGCTGGAGTGAGGACCAACTTCCCTATGGGCTACATCTCTATTTATCTACATTTTAATGCCATATATGCATTATCCTGAGACTTCAAAGGCTGTAAACCATGAATTCCCCTCCCACTAAACTCTTTAATTTTGTTTAGGTGAATCCGCACCCTCTGTGTTTCTAATCCAGAACTAACAGGCATTTTCTACCAGCATAAGCAAACAAATTATGCCACTTCAGGCCAAAAGCCTACAAGTTTCTTAAATATATTTACCTTTACTGTCTGATTTTTTTCCATGCTACAATTTTTCAGGTTTCTCCTGAAAGGAGGAAGCTGTTTAACAGCACAGGAATACCCTACTTTCCATCACTTCCCTACCCAGTGTTTTGCAGATTCCCTGTCAATCATTTGATAGCCTGCCCTGCTAAATGCTGCCATGAGACTGTTTTTCTGTCCTTCACCCTCCTGCCACCAAATTATTTTGGTGAATGTGGGTTTTGGGGGTTTTTTTTAGAGATAATATTTATTTGCATTAAAATACCTATAAAGACCCAGTTGTTTGCAGTGCAACATTTTAAGTAATTCCACAGGAGGTTATTTAAGGATCACAGTGGCACTACCATTCCCATGCCTTTGTTCGGAGATGGGGTTTGGGTGGAAATGATTTTGAGCTGCAGGATGATGTCCCTGTGCATTTCAATTGCTCTATTGCATTAATTTTTATGGGAAAATTTGTTTTCCTTTCCATCAAACCACTGACAGGAATACTCTTTACAGGACCACAGTCTCGCTGTTCAGTGGAGCTCCCCTGTGCTAAACTTTTCTGTCCTAAATTTTCATTTGTGGCATTTTCTTTTCAAAATTTTTCATTTCCTTTACTATTTCTATAATTCCACATAGGACTGCTCTCCATTTATATTTTTCACTCTCTATCTCTCTGAATTCCTGCTCTCTGAGCATCATCCCCAACAGACCCTTACAGATTTTCCTCCTTTGAACAGAAACACCATTTCCTGAAACAATTTCCAGTTTATATTTTTGTCTTTATCTTTATATCAGGTGCAGAAACACCAGGACTAGGAAGGGTTTCTCCACCATGTAGGCTGAAACCTGTCCCTGCTCAATGGGATAAGGTTTTTCTTGGCAAAGTCTACACTGCAGTTTCAAGTGAAAATTAATTTATACCCCAGAATCCAAATCATATATAATAATTTAACAAGATGATCTTTAAGGTCGCTTTCAACCCAAACCATTCCATGACTCTGTGATTCTATATTAAGAATTAAATTTCTATTCTTGGGTGGATTATATTCTGTATTCTCCAAATTCTCACTTCTAGTTTTAAGGGATCTCCTGCCAGCCTTTAACTGAGATTTTCAGCTCCAGTTCCCACTACAGCACTGATTTCTTAAACCCTTCAAACTTGCATATTAATTTTACAGTCTCAAATTTCTTATCATGAAACAAATTTGATATCTCTGAGGAGTTTCACCCCTTCCAGAGGTACATTCTCATAGCATTTCTGCAGCACAGCTTAGAGAATCATGGAATAGGTTGGGTGAGAAGGAACCTGAAAGCTCATCTTGTTCCACTCCCTGCCATGGGCAGGGACACCTTCCACTAGCCCAGGTTGCTCCAAGTCTCATCCAACCTGGCCTTGGACACTTGTCTGGGCAACCTGTGCCAGCTCCTTCCCACCCTTCCAACCAACAATCCCTTCCCAGTATCCCATCTATCCCTGCCCTCTGGCAGTGGGAAGCCATTCCCTGTGT
>JAWWEU010000111.1:114676737-114746213 GCA_035583155.1 Acropternis orthonyx
AAGAAAGAAAGAAAGAAAGAAAGAAAGAAAGAAAGAAAGAAAGAAAGAAAGAAAGAAAGAAAGAAAGAAAGAAAGATTTTTAATAACAAGCAGAATTTTGACACAACTGATTTGGGGAAATTTATTTTGTGATTTATCCAGATTTTTTTGACCTATTTTTAATACTGATTCCTTCCCTTGGTGCTTCCTTTCTCAATTAAAGTTGACATAACTTTATAAGAAACTTGTCTTCTCTTTTGGCCAATAAGTGCCTACAAGTTTCTATATATAGAAATACATTTATATATTCCTATCTTCAGACTGAAAACAAGATAAACCTGAAGACAAAATTCACTTATGAGAATAAAACTCATTACCCCAGGGACCGGACAAGACAAAAATATCTGAAAAATGTACAACAGCGACAGGTTTGGTTTTTTCCAAAGGTTTCACCAAACACTCATATCAAGAATCTGATCCCTGAAGGTGCTAAAGAGCTGCTGGATGCCTTGAATGGTTCCCAGGCTTTCTTGCAGAAGTTTTAAGAGTTTGCCTACAAGTAACTAAACACTGGTCAGATCCTCCCTTTTAGTCTTCCAAGGCCTGAATGATTTATTGGAGCAAAGTAGGTCTACAGCAAATCCATAATTGATGTGTCTTTTCCAATGCGGAGCCGAACAAATGGAAAAATGCATTTAAAACACAATTGATTTGTTGCTTTTTATGGCTGGGAAGAAGAGACATCCAAAAGACTGTCATGTTTTCTGGCTTGCCCCGAGATAAATTTCTGTCTGGATGGTGTG
The DNA here is from genome assembly GCA_035583155.1 of Acropternis orthonyx. NCBI lineage: Eukaryota > Metazoa > Chordata > Aves > Passeriformes > Rhinocryptidae > Acropternis > Acropternis orthonyx. Next base: position 114,677,520 of record JAWWEU010000111.1, read on the forward strand.
AGAGCTAAAACATTCATATCTTCATGTAGATTAAAACAAAAGTCAACTTCTTGCACTCCAGCCTGGCGATTCGCACACCCCGGGCACTACAGTTGTGTAGGACACGTGAAATCATTTTGGCTTGGTTATTTCTGAACAAAATCAATCAAATTTACTTGCTTTTAACAAAAAAAAAAAAAATTGAGATGAAAGACCTGTTCTTCCGTCCTTCACATCCCTGTCTAATCGAGCTACGACCAGGTGGGTACAGCAATAACTGTGGCATCAACCTGATGAAAACAGTGTCGCATTCAGCAACTCCAAAAATGAATGGGAGGGACAAGCAGTGCCTCCCCCCAAAGAATGTTTTGTTAATTAAATTAGCATTTAAATAGCCAGAGCTAATCTGGGAAGTCAGCCCCTCATTACAGTAACTAGGAAGGGGGAAAAGAGCTGGAGACAATTCCCTACAAGATGGGGTTAAGTTGGCGTTTCACAAAGTATTTGCTCAGCCTGTCCCTCCCAAGTGAAAGCTGTCACCCCCCCCCCTCTTTCCTCCCAGCATAATTAGCATGTTCCAGTGCTGTGAATGGAAACAATATCCTCCCTCCAAGCTGTGCCCCTCCAGGGAGATGCTTCCCACAGATTGTGAAACACTGAGCCAGGGAAAGGGCTTGTCGGGGAATTCGCAGTGGGGTAATTACGCTGAGGTACCTTGTGCCAGCGCAAGAGAGGCTGCATTGCTGTAATTCATTGCAGGAAGCCGGGCCTTGAATAAAGGAGAAGTCCAGAGGCAGGACTGCAGAGAGCCAGGAGGATTTATTGCTCCTGCACGTCTTCCCAGAGATCCCATCAAAAGCATCAAACCCGAGATGGCTCTTTGGACTTTAAGGATGCAGAAACTTCTTCATCTTTGAAGAAGTTTGCACAAAGTAGCAAAGATTACATGTGAATCTGGTTTCTCTTTGGCTGTTCAAACTGAAGGAAGGCTAGAAGGGTGATTTTTCAGATTTTAAATAAGTTCTTCATTCTGAGTAGAAAACTGGAACAAAGTTCGTAAGGATTGTATGCTTGCATTTGTTATTGTCCACTTAAAACATGCTGGCATCTCTTTGGAATGAATAAAAAGGTGATATGCCATCTTTTCCCTAAAAGATTTACTGTTTCCTTTTCCATAAGCCCAATAAGAACTAAAGGAAAGAAGATGAAGGAGGAAGGAGTGGATTTGGATGACACCTGCTATGCCCAGCACTGTGCACATCTGGCACTGGGTTTCAGCCCATTTCTTTCCATCATATTCCAGGTGACTCCACCTGCTGTAAAAGAGCCCCTCCCTGCACTTGCAGCTCGTGGTGCCCAGCTGTAAATGGGGATTATATTTATCTCCACTCGGTTTCAGGCAACGCTGGTGCGGTTTTGTCGAGGCCCCAGCTGGAAAATACCACCAGAAGTTCAAAGCCGGGTTTCATCCTGTAATTGGATCCTTGAGTTCACAAGTGCGAGGGCCAACTGTGCAGCCTCAGAGTGGGGTGTTCCCACTCCCAACAAGAAAACCCCCACAGCACGGGGCTGTGGGGATGGAGAAGAGATTCTTTCTCCTGCTACAGATTAAAATTCTTTTTCTGTTTCAAGTTTTTGCCACCCTGCTTGGTCTGACCTGTTATTTAATTGTTTTTTAACTTCAAGACACCTTCCCAACCCTCCTGCTCACTTGGGATTCTCTTAAGAACACGGACATTAATCTCGGTGTGACTTAAATGCCAACTTAATATTTGTTGTCTTTCTGCCCTGACAAGATATTCTTCAGGTCAGGCAGGAATGAAATGATAAAGATCGAGTGCAGTTCCTCTGGGCAAAGAGTGCTACCTGTCGAAATCTTATCTCAAACCCACTTAGAAATGTGTTATTTATTTATTTCTGTCACAAAACCTCGTTCCATGTCAAAAGGACTCCAATTCTGAATTTGTTGTATTTCCTGTCCTTGCTGGAATCTGGCCTTTCAAAATGACACTGAGAGAATCCTTGTTATGAACTGAAATAGCAGCTGTGAGGGTTTTCAACCACGACCATTTAAATGAGGTTTGGGGGTTTTTTGTATCTTTGCATTCCAGTTTCGTTCTCGGTCTTCGCAATCCGTGGCTGTGGTTGAGTGGTTGTTGATCTGACCAATGGGGATCAATTGTGATATTGTTCAAACTGTCTCAGACTATTCCTGTTGAGCTTTTTTTGTGAACTGTCTTTGCTGAGTGAATCACACCGGACCCTTCAATAACGGTCAGGGGTTACTCTGTGAAACCCGAGCCAGACATCACCTAAACCCACATCTGTTGTGGTTGTGGTTTGTGATGGTTCTCTGGGATCCTCAGCACAGGAAAGACAGGGACCTGTTGGAGCAAAACCAGAGGAGGCCACAGAGATGCTCCAAGGGCTGGAGTCCCTCTGCTCTGGAGCCAGGCTGGGAGAGCTGGGGGGGTTCACCTGGAGAAGGGAAGGCTCCAGGGAGACCTGAGAGCCCCTTCCAGAGCCTAAAGGGGCTCCAGGAGAGCTGGAGAGGGACCTGGACAAGGGCTGGAGGGACAGGACACAGGGAATGGCTTCCCATTGCCAGAGGGCAGGAATAGGTGGGATACTGGGGAGAAAGTCTTCTCTCTGAGAGTGGTGAGGCCCTGGCACAGGTTGCCCTGAGAATCTGTGGCTGCCCCATCCCTGGAAGTGCCCAAGGCCAGGTTGGATGGGGCTTGGAGCAACCTGGGCTAGTGGAAGGTGTCCCTACCCAGGGCAGGGCAGGGAGTGGTATGAGATGAGCTTTCAGGTCCCTTCCAACCCAAACCACTCTGGGATTCTGTGATATTTAACATGACGTGACCTATAGAGTGGTTTCTAATGGACAGAAACCCCATGGAATGCAGAGTCGATCCTGAGGTGGGCTGTGTAGTCCCAGTGGTGATGCCACTGTCTTCTCAACATGAAATATCTCATGGAAGAGAGCTGGGGAAGGGGCTGGAGCAGCAGGAGCGGCTGAGGGACGTGGTGGGGGGGAGCTCAGCCCGGAGAAAAGGAGGCTCAGAGGGGACCTTCTCGCTCTCTGCAACTCCCTGACAGGAGGGGAGAGCCAGAGAGGGGTCGGGCTCTGCTCCCAGGGAACAGGGACAGGAGGAGAGGGAACTGCCTCAGGCTGTGCCAGGGCAGGGGCAGGCTGGACATCAGGAGGAATTTCTTTCCAGAACGGGTGATGCCTGGAAGTTCCACCTGAACTTGAGGAAGAACTTCCTTGCTGTGCAGTGACTGAGCACTGAATAGATTGCCCAGAGAGGGTGTGGAGTCTCCTCCCTGGGGATATCCCAGAGCCCTCTGGACACAATCCTGTGCCTTGTGCTCTGGGATGGCCCTGCTTGAGCAGGGGGGTTGGACCAGATGACCGCTGTTGCCTCTTCCAAACTGACCGATTCCGTGATCCTGTGATTCTTTGATTAGACATTGAAAGGGGCTGCCCAGGGCGGGTGGTGGAATCCCCATCCCTGGAGGTGTCCAAGGAATGACTGGATGTGGCACTCAGTGCTCTGGGCTGGGCGACAAGGTGGGGGTCGGTCACAGGTGGGACTGGATGACCGCGGAAGTCTCTCCCAACTTAAATGATTCTGGGATTCAGCCAGCCTGGTCTCCCCCGTGCAGGCGGGGACGCCGGTAAGAACTACAACTCCCAGCATGCACCGCGGGGGCCTGCCGGGGGCGAGAGGCGTGGCGCTGCGCGGTGCACGCCGGGAGTTGTAGTCCCGGCGGGAGGCGCCGCCTCCCTCCGCCGCCGCTCCTCCCCGCGGCCGGCTGTCCCTCCGCAGACGGAAGCCGGGGAGGGACGAGGGAGCCGGGAAAGCTGGAGCGGCACCATGGGGGACTCCAAAGTGAAGGTGGCGGTGCGTGTCCGCCCCATGAACCGGCGAGGTGAGACCCCCGCCCCTCCCTCCCTCCCTCCCTCCCTCCCTCCCTCCCTTCCCCGAGCGCGGGGTGCCCATCCCTAGGGACAGGTGGCCGTGGGGACAGGTGTGCCCCGAGGTTGGGGTGTCGGGGTGTTTATTTCTTCAATATGAATAAACAAGCCCCCCGCCGTGCCGGCACGGCTGGGGCCGCCAGCAGAGCCGCGCTGCCCTCGCCCCTCTCACCGGACACCCCTTTTCCTAAATCTTCCCAGTTTTATTGGGGTTTTTATCTCTCCCTTGCCGCCCTCTACCTCTTCTCCACACCTCCCGCACCTGCTTTACAGCCGGGCTGTGCCCGGTTCCTACTGGAAAAGCCCTTCCCTCTTCCTGCTTTGGGGTTTTTTTGGGGGAAACGCCTCTTTTTCTATCTTTTTGCCCCGTGCTAATCCATCCCTCCCCTCCCCAGCCCCTATTCCTGCTCGGGTGGGACGGAGTTAACCAGGTGACAGCGACACTAGAGGCAAAAACAAGCAGGGAAATAAGAGGAAGCGTGAATTGCCAAGAGAATATATTTTTCTGTTGTTGTTGAGTTGTTGCCGGTTTTTTTTTTCCCCCCTCGACGAAACTTGCCTAAGGGTTATGTTAATCAGACCGTGGTCTGGGCAGCTGTTTAAGTGTTTATTACTTGTCTTGATTAGAAAAACTTGCTCTGGATGATGAGGAAGTGAGTATGAAAAGGCAGCTTCAGCCAAGGAATGGGAAGGTGAAGAAGGCAGAAATCCAAGATTCGTGTAGGGTAGTTTTTTTCCCTCCCCACATTCTCACAAGAGTATGCCAATAATTCCTTCTGGGGAAAGGGAATGCGGTGAAGTCAGTTTAACAGCTGAAGAAAAAAAAAGAGAGAGGGGAAAGCCCTTTATCTTCTACGTGATCTGAAATAAAATAATTTTAATGCTTTCCAATAAATAAGAAGAAAAATGTTAAAGTATTGAATATGATATTTCTGTATTTTGTAAAATGACAGCAGGGAGTGTTCGCTGAGTTCCCAAGAGCTCTGGAGTCCCACTTCTAAAACAAGAGATGGAGCTGATGTCTTTACAGTCTGTTGGGTTAGGGAAATGGAGGATATTTTGACCAAAACCTGCATTTTATTAACCTTCAGGTGTCAGCTCTCAAAACTGAGGAGTGACCCTGTGGAGAACTTCTTGGAGGAAGTGAAGTGAGAGTGTGGAGGAGTTGGTGGGAGCTGGGAAAGGAGCTGGAAGTGGTGCCTGGTTTCAGTGACAGACATGGGCTTTCCTCTTGCTCATGTCCCTTTCCTGTCAGAGCTCACTTCCTTGGCTGTGCCCCAGACACCTTCTGACTGGTTGGTGCTCCTCACCCCTGGGATTAGGCAATAATTCCGGTGGGAAGGGACCTCTGGAGGTCTCTAGTCCAACCCACTGCTCCGAGCAGGTCAAATGAGATGAGGTTGCACAGGGCCACGTTCAGTGGAGTCCTGAATCCCCAGGGATGACTAATGCACCTCTCCCTCCCAAGGATATCCTGCATCTGTTCAGTCCTGAGTTTGTCCACGTGTCTGATCCCAGCCAGGGACTGGGTTCTACAGGAAATATATGTGGGCAAGAAGTAGGGGAAGTAAAGGAAAGAGGAGATTGTATGTTATCAGAGCTGTTTCAGAGAATCAGAGAATATTCTGAATTAAAAGACACCCACAAGGATCACTGAAGCCCAACTTCTGGCCCTGTTTTATTCTGTATAAATTTAAAAATGTTATGGACTGGAGAGGGTGGCTGGACCCTGACTGTAGGAGGCTGATCCAGGAGTGAGGAACATTTGAGTATCAGTCCTTGGTGCTCATCAGAGGGAAGAGGGACCTGAGCCCTCTGCTCTTGGCACGTTTCTTGGCAGTTTGCAGCTTATTAAGCATCTTGTTATTTCTGAGTGATACCTAAATCCATAAAAGTGTAGCCTGAAAGACTAACCTTAATTTACAGAAACAGACAGTGATATCAAGGCTATTATTTCTCTTACCTATTTAATGCTAAATTTAAGAATTTATGCAACTGATTCTCTGAGGAGTCATCCACTTGTGAGGCTTCTGTGGCTCTGCTTTTTTAATAGGCTTGGAGGCAAGAGGCAGCTTTCCTGGAAGCTCTCTCATACCCACTTTGTTCTGAGGAGTATTTGTATGAAATTCTGGGGCTTTGGACCTGAAGCAAGTATTTGTTTTCTTCAGGATCACGAGTAATGTTCTTTCCTTGCCTCTGCACCGAAGGGCTTAACGTTGCAAACCTGTCAGATGGCCACGACTGTGGAAACTTAAGCTTTGAAATATTCTCAGTGTTTACTTGTGGTGCTGGTGGTTGTCTTTGGTGTTTGAATTATGAATTTCTTAAGGCAAGGGTTTATTAGGTTAATAAAAGTGGTGTGCTTAACTGTTACTAGTTTTTACAGCTCATAAAAGCATAATGGGTTCCTTGCTTGCATGTGGAAGGGATTTCTGTATCAAATAGTTGGTTATTTATAGTTCTCCCATTTCAAGGTGTTTATACTGAGTGTCCTGCATCATTCTCATGCTCAGTGGTATCTATAAATTAAGTTTATAGTACTCATTTTTAGAGAGGGGAAGGATTTGTAATCGTACTTGGATTTCCTGGGGTCATTTTTTTTTCACATTTAGGTTACTTTATTTTCCATCTTGCTTCAACTTAGACCCCAGTCCTACAAAGCCTTTGTAGAAAACCTAGCTTTGTGAAACCAGTGCTGTGTCAGTGTGGTTGCAGCACCAGGTCTGAAGTTGGAGGCTCTTTTGGGTGGCAAGAGAAGCTCCTTTTTTCCCATCCTTTCTACTTTGCAAACTGGGACCTCGATTAACAGCCTTTTATGAATTAAATAATCCAGTACTGTTTGGTTAGATAAGACTCATAGTCTTCTATTTTCTTGGCTGTGTAATTCACTAAAGTATTTCCCAGTGCACTGCTTTATTCAGATGGGGCTTTGATAACAATCAGGAAGTTCTTTGGCTGTTTTATTTCAGAGTTGCAGTGGATTTCCTTTTATGAGTGTTGTGTTTGGCTTCTCTTAGCAGATATTCATTATACTTCAGGCAAATGCTGTGCAAGCCATACCTTGAAGCCAAGCAAGTGACAGCTGGAGGCTTTTTAATAAAGATTTTTCTTACTGAATACTTTGTTTTCAGGTGATGTTGGGGTACAGGCATCACATAAGTACATTTAAGTCCTTGTGTTTCTTTGTGTCTTTGAATCAATTCAGTGTAGCATTAATTAGTGTTGATAAAAGATGTTGTATTTTAAAAGAATGCAATTTACACTCAAAGCTACAGCAGATGACACCTTAAACCAGACTAAACTGCTGTTGTGTTGCTACATCTCACTTGGGTTAATACTTTTCTGTTTTAAAAAAAAGGCAGGAAAATAACTACCTGTATTCTGGCAGGATGTTCAAGGATTGCAGTGTAAGACCTACAGCTTCAGTTTAAATATCTGGATTGCCTGTAAATATGCATTCAGGTATCTCTTATGTTAATATGTAGATTTATCCAGATTAGTTTCTGTGTTCAGACAGGGATTTTCTCATGCTTTGGTCATAAAGGTTCTGTTTCCAGTGCTTGTAAGGAAGGAATTTGCTTCTGTATCTGCACAGGCTTCTGATCCCAGTCTCGGGTGGTAATTTTATGTCCTCCTACTCTTTGGGGAGGTTGCATTTCCAGCCACTGGAAATGTTTTTGGGGTGTGAGGTGAGGAGGTGGGGGTTGTTCACGTGCTTTTGTTTGTTTGGAGATTACAACAGAAACAATTTATCTATAAATTGGAGTTTGTGCAAGCAGGCTTATAAGATTAATTATGGTATTAGAGGGAGTGAGAGGGCACCTGTTGTATCCTGATGGCAACATGCAAACCACAGGACTTTTCTTCACCATCATCCTCATCATACATGAGTGCCTAGAGTTGGGGGGTGTATTTCCTGGTGATTGTTGATAGCCTGTATGGTATGAGCAGGATTAACCTCCAGATGGGTAAAGGATGCAGAGTTAATGTTTCATCTCGTGCTACTCAGTGAGGCAATTGTATTTGAAAAACTCCTGAGGTGCCACAAGCTTACTCCCCACAGCCAGAGACTCGCAGCCAGCCCAAGGTGGATGCCACAAAGGCAAACAATTGTAGCGCTAATTCCACCTGAAGCCCAGGATGAGATTACCTCGCTGCTCTGGTTTCACAGCTCTTGCTCCTCCTCAGAAGATCAGATAGACACACTTTGAATAGTTCTGCCTTGGCTTTTGGGGTTTGCATTTCATCCCTCTTAACTCCGAAGCCTGGAACAAAGCAGCAGCCTGGAGTTGAGTGTTGAACTTCCTTGGATCTCTGTGCTGAGTGATTTGCTCCAACACTGGGCTGTGTTTGCAGCAGCAGAGCTGACTGTGAGCGAGGTTCGTGTGAAGATACACCCAGTGCCTTTACTGAAGCCACTTGGCAAACTCTGTCCTTGCAGAAAGTGAAAGAGCAGAGGGTAGAACTCATTTCTTAGCCTTTGGACAATGCGGCGTTAACACAGGAGGGCAGCTTGATTTCAGGTGCTCGTGAGGTTGAGTTCCACCTCATCCACAAGCGTTGTGGGCCCTTCCATATGCTCTCATACATATTTAATGATCTTTAATTGCTGCAAACTGAAATTTTCATGACTTAGATTTGTGCAGTTTGTACATCAGAGAAGCCTGAAAGATGCCTGCATAGGCTTCGTGTTGAGACGTGAGTCACAAGTTCAATTTCTGTATTTTTGTCAGAATTTGTCTTACAATTAATGCCCTAAAAGTGCTGTTGCACTTTTTTTTCCATAGGAGCTCTTGGCATTGTCATGTAGATGTAAGTTATTTTGACACTCACTCACATAGTCAGTTTTTAATTTATTTGTGTTGGCTCCTAAATAGCAAGGGGCAAAGGGAAAAGTCACTCTTAGGAAACAAGTATTGGCAGGGAACCTTGAGGACTTGTTGTCTTTGAACTTGCTTTCACATTTCTTTAAAAAAAAAACAAACAAACAAAAAAACCCAAACCAAAACAAAACCCCAAGCAGCAGCCTCTCTCTTTTTTATAATTTTTTGTTGTTGTTGTCATTTATTTGTGTGATAAGCTTTTAAATATTTTTAAATTACTATTTAAACATCTCAGTGTTACTGCTACTTGCTTTTTGAGACCAAGAAAGGTGCAAGAAACCAACTGTAATTTCTTATCCAATGCAACTTGAAGGCTCAGGCCACAACATTCCAGTTCTAACCTTCAAGGGAATGTTAATCTCCTGAAAATCTACTGGCAATTTAAAATATAAAATTTCTCTCGTGTGCTTTTACAGGAGATTATTTTGAGCTCTTGTATTTGGGGCCAATTTTGGCTTATGAGCTTAGTGCATGCACTTTCAACCTTTCACATTTTATTTTTCATACTTCAGTTAGCTTCTCCAGGCTTGGGGGAACTCGACAAGAGCAGTTGTGCTGGTTCCCTGTCACTGGAGAGAGCTGGATGTCCATCTCCAAGGGTTCCTGAGGTGGCAGTGCTGCCCTAAACCTCGTGGTGGGACCAGGAGGAGTCTGGCACAACTCTTTATTTGACCTGTGTTGTAACACCAGGTTCAGATCTTTGGTTTCCTTGGGGTTTAGGATCAAATGGTATTTGAAAGGGCTGAAAAACTGTCAACCTTCGTAAATTAGTTTGTTAAGTTGAGGTCAAATGGGAGAATTTATGTAAAAATTAAAGCTCTTGATTAATTGGAAAGTGCTTTCTCTTAATTCATAGAATCTGGGGATGGTTCAGGTTGGAAGAAACCTTAAAGCTCATCTCATTTCCACCCCCTGCCATGGGTAGGGACACCTCCCACTATCCCAGGTTGCTCCAAGCCCCATCCAGCCTGGCCTTGGACACTCCCAGGGATCCAGGGACAGCCACAACTTCTCTGGGAATTCCATCCCAGCCCCTCCCCACCCTCCCAGCCAAGAATTCCTGCCCAATATCCCATCTATCCCTGCCCTCTGGCAGTTTGAAACCATTCACCTGTTCTCTGTGTCATGTCCCTCCATCCCTTGTCCCCAGTCCTTCTCCAGCTCTCCTGGAGCACTTTTAGGTATTAGAAGGCTGCAATTATCATATAAAATGTGAAAAAATAGGGTATATAAAGAGGCAAGGATGGAAGGTCACGTACGTTGTAAGAGACTTTCCATCTTCCCTGGCTCTGGTACTAAAAGCCATCAGTTCCAACCCCAGTTTGAAAACATTGCAGGCCAACTTATTCACCGTATCATCTTTCTTTTTAAGATTGCTTCAAAGTTGCCTCTCAGGATCATTCTGTTTGGTTCTGAAATACAGCAGGCTCGAAGCAGGATGGGTTTTTAGGGGAGTGGCTGTAAAAGGTGGCTGTTTGAGTGAGTTTTTTATGCCACCTGATGCCGCCGAGTTTGATCTGTGTCTTGCTGGAGCTAGTTGGGCACAATATTATCCAGCCTGAGCTGCCAGTAGGTGCAGCTCACCTATGAAAAGTTCCCTGACTGATCCATAGGCAAAGATGGAGATTTCTCAGAGGTGAAAACATCAGACATTTCCAAAATCCTGCTCTGCCCTCGCTCCAGGATTCCCCGTCCGCTCCTTGTCCCTGGCCCAAACGTCCCCAGTGCGTTTTAAAGCTGCACCTCTGCTGGTGTTTCCTAACCCTGCTGTGGAAAATCTCCTGGGGTGAGTTTATGATTACCAGCCTCGTGACTGCTGTTGCAGAGGGAACGTAAACTCCCACCTGTTGTGGGAATGGGCCAGTGCCTGCTGAACCCATTCCGTGTGGTGTTAGGCTGCTCCTGGGTTTGCTGTTGCAGCTCTCTCCTGCTTAGGGTCTTTTCCACCCTGTTTGAAAACACACCGAATTCCTCAGGCCAGTGAAAAAGCCAGAACTTAAACGGGTGGAATGAATTATTTTTACAACACCCATAAGGCTTTTACCGAAGGTGTAACAGTAATTTTGGATTTACATGAGAACTGCACTGCCCCAATCCCAGTTTTTATCGTCTTAGAAGAGTCTTGGGAGGAGGTGAAAAATCAAGGGAAAGGGGAAGCAGAGCGGGTTCCTTCAACCCCCCACCTCCCAGTTTAACAAGGAAAATAAAAACTCATCCAAGAGACTCTCTGTGAGTAGCTTGGACACACACGACTTAACAATTATTCTTGCACTCAGCCCAGCTTTGCTTAACACTTGTGCTGTGTGAAATGTAAATGTGGAAAAGTGAGTAAGAAACGTGTTACCCTTTTATTATGGATGTCACAGCTCTCTTACCCCAAAGCTGTGAAAGAGACTTTCATTCCCTGCAATAAATGCTTCTTGATGTTGAGAGTTTGAGGAGTAATTCTTCAAAGAGCAATTAGCTGATTAGTTTCTTGATTTGCTGAAGCAAATGAGGAGTTGATTGTGTTTGCTGGGTGATGGCTGAAGGTAGGAGCAGGTTATCAATAATAATAGGGGAGATTTTATTTTTGTTTGAGGTGCAGGATTTGGGATAAATCTCCCAAGTTTGGCAGTGAGCCACTTCTGTCGTGTTTTAACTTCCGAATTTTGTGCTGCCTAAAAAAAAAAAAACCACCACTATAGCAGAAAACAATAATGATACCAGGCTTCAAAAAATAAGTCCTTATTACAGGATGAATTAATTGGGTTTTTTGGATGTACATGGTTATCATCTTATCTTGGTGCATCCTAATTTTCCATGTTGTTTGGAGCAGGAGATACACAGCTTACCTGGGAGACACTGAAACTAGTAAAAGTAAGGGTGGAGTCCTTGTGTGATCATATCCAAAAGAGCAGGCAGATAATTTGACTATAAGGCTAACCTGCTTAAGTGATATTAAAAACTTAATGAGGTGGAAATTATGGTGATACAAGTTTCAGTAGTGGCTAATACAAGGTTCATCTCTCTGTTCCGGAAGCGTTAGAGAAATCAGAAATCTGTCAAAGAACATGGTTTGTGATAGAACTCTAATTTGTAGAAAGTGTATGGTGTGCTATTAAAGCAGGATTTAAAGTGTTTCTTGGGCTAAAAGGAGAGTTGCCATGTGAGCCTTTGGCCAAGGGAAGTGGGATAAGCAGCCTTAAGACTGTCTGGATACACGACCCAGCTTAGAGGCTCAATATATCTGTTTCTTAGGGATTTATTTCATGTGACACCATAAACTGATGGAGCAGCTCAGCTCTGCTGGGACAAGGTCTCTTCCCTCTGTTTGCATGGCCTTTGTTCTCCTGAGCTTTCACTGGGCTGATGGAGCTTTCCATAGGGGCTCAACATATCCATTTTCATATTGGATGATTTTCTGGGTTTTCTGCTGTTGAGGTAACTTGAAATCATTTACAGAGGAATCTGCTGGGCAACAGGCGCAAGAAGGAAGGGCTGAGACCTCTGTGTGTGGCAGTAGGAGTTGGCTGGGCTCACCACCAGTTCCCAAACCGTGCTGGCCCCTGTCTGCAGCATGCCAAAGGGGAGGGATTTCAACATTGCCTGTGTGATGATGACAGTCAGACAAGGTGTGTTGCACAAGGCAGATTGGCTTGGAATCATCTTTCTTTTCCATTTGATTTGAAGGAAGTCTCATATCCTGCCTGTGTGCTTCCTTAAGGGTATTTCACAAAGAATACTGGTAATACCATGAGTTCATTGGGCAGTCATGGATGCAAAGCCTACCATGGGCGTTCTCTCTCAAGAGATGATTTAAAAAACGTGACAGATACCATGGTGCTTACAGAGAGAGCGTGCAGACCTTATGCTTTGCATGGGGCAGGTAGAAACCTTCCCCAGGAGTTGGGAAAAGCAGGTTACTGCAACACAGAATGTTAATCACTAACCAGCCAGCCCGAGATAAAGTGCCCTGTCGGATATGGGACGCACCAAGAGTGTGGTTTCATCTAAGCAAGCATGTATTGCATATTAATGATAGGTAAATTGGCTTTCAGGGTGTGGAGAGAAATTAAAGTAAACACTGGCTTCTGGAACATGTCTGGCTCTTCCTTCTGCAAAAGCACAGTGTAATAACAGGGGAGCAGTTTTGCTCAGGAGGATTTCAGTTCCATGTGACTGCCTGCTGTGCCCAGTAATCTCGAGCTTTGGCTTTCTTTGTTGAGTGTCAAGTAGCAGAAGACTATAACATTTCTTTCAAAAAATGCCCGTGGAGGAAACTCCCTCTTACTGTGTTCTTTAATAAAAGCAAGAGGATGCTGTGCAGTGCCTAGGATCTGCAGTCTTTGCCTGGGAGATTTCCAGTCTGAGTTTATAAGGTGCTGTAAGGTGAAAGAGCAAGTACAGGTGACACAGAGGAGGAAAGAGCAGAGATGAAGGAGGACGAGGATTATAATTAACATGATTAGACACGAGTGTCTTTCTGTGATTCAGCTGTGTTGAACTCTGCATGGAGGTTGTGCAGCACAGCCCCCCGTCATCCTGGCAGGGTGTGAGCAGTGCCGTGTTCGTGGGAATCAGCGCTTGGATGCCGATTCCAGCATCCGTGTCAGGGTGCAGGGACACAGGGCTGGACTGTGTGCTGGGTGTCTGTGGGCAGGTGGCTGTCTTTATATCACATCTAACTCCATTTGTCACTGGGTGGATACCTTGGGCTGTTGGCAGTGTTGTCTGAACCTTTTGTTTTGCTTTCCCCGCCTCCACGGCCGAGAATTCTCATACCCTCCAAATATCCTTATTACTCATAGTCCATGTCCCATTGCTAGCGTGGCTTGGCAGAGCTGGGCTTTGCAGCTGACTGGGAGCCCGTGGGGGAAGGACGAGCCCTTTTCTCCATGCTAGCACCCAAATTATTTTTGATGGGACTTGAATTTCTGGGAGCAGGTGCCCCAGGACTGACAGCTGGCACCAGTATCACAACAGTGGCGGGGGGAAATGTGCTGCAGATGGCAGGGGCAGCTTTTCCCTGCGAGCTGTGAGGCATTGAGGGAGCAATAAGAAGAGCTGTCAAAGTGGTACCGTGCCTAAATGGTTCTTTTCCCCAGCAGAAATTTCATACTGCCCTTGTATATGCTGATTGTCCTTCAGTAAAACCCAAGTGCTCTTTCTTGTTTTGAAAAGAGTGCTCGCTTTAAAGCTGGACAGGATCCATCCCATCAGAATATCCCTAGAAGTGGAATTTGGCAATAGTCCTGTTTCTATTCTCTGGCTGATGGGTGGCTGTCAGGCTGCATGAATAAATTTGGTGTCTGGAGGAAGTAATGGTGTATATAATCCCAGTGCTTTAGGAGCAGCACTTGACACTCTCTCATTTCTTTATAGAGCTTGATCTGCATACAAAATGTGTGGTGGATGTGGATGCAAACAAGGTTATTCTTCATCCTGTAAACACCAACCTTTCAAAAGGAGATGCCAGGTAAGATTTTTGAATTAGGAAGGTCAGGTTTTATAAATTAAATATGAGCCTAACAACTTGGAAATGTAGGCCTTGATAGAAGGCTTTCACTTTAAAAAATAATATATATTCTCTCTGCAGTGTAATTGCCATCATCCATAAAATAAGGCTGATTTTGCCATGCTGGGTAGTTGCTTTGAAAACCTTGTGATTTCTGCATTTGCTTCCTGCTCTCAACAATGTGTTACTGGTTAATGGGCCCATGAACTATTTCACTTTTTTTTTCTCATATGCTGTTATGAAACAGGAGAAACTTAAATCTGCGAGATAATTTGAGCAAGGCACAGTTTGTCATTTGGGATGAAATTAATTTGCACAGTTATTTTCTCACAATGGGTCATGGTGTAAGAAGGGGAATGGGAACATGCAGGGGGTGTTTAGCTCTGCAAGTTTCTTGACAGCATCAAAAATCCTTGGAAAAAGTGGCTAAGGACCAGCTTGTGTAGGAAGTGGCATTAATCCATTAAACTACTGTGAAACTGAAGTCATGTAATAATTGATAGAGTTAAGGTTGAGCCTATTTAATTTAGTGCTTGATGCAAGGGGAGGAAATGAAAAAAATGTGTACATGAAACAACCTAACAGAGATGCAGGAAAAGGCAAAACCTGTTGCTGGATGTCTACAATCATCTGTTTTCCGAGGAAAAAAAGGAAGTGATTTTAAGGGTAACAGAAAGGAGAAAAAAACCCAATTAGACACATAGAAGAGCTTTGTTTAAATTCTCATGTGAAGCTGAACTGTGTATCAGTGGCCAGCAGAAGTATTCATTAACTGATCTCTGATATTTAAGGTTCTCAAACCCAGGTAGTAGTAAATAGAAAAGCAAAGAGATCATCAGGTGCAATATTTACTTTCTGTCATCGTTAGCTGAGAGATTTATTACAGACAGTGGGCCTGGAGCTTTAATAAGTTACTTAAAATCAAACAGGCTGTGTGTGGGGAGGTGTTTTTGTTTGTATCAGTACCCACCTCCTCCAGAAACATGTGCATTGTTAAGGTGCCAAAAACCTGCGTTGATTTGAGCCTTTCAAGCAGCTAAAAATGGCAGGAAATTGAGATTCTCAGAAGCCGAGCGAGCCACAGCTGGATTAAAAATGTTACTCATAGTTTCTCTAAAACATGGCAACCAGTCAAATGGATGGTTTAGACTCCCTAAGATGTGTTTAAAAACGTTCATAGAGCAAACACGTCATGCAAATCATGCCCCTTGGCAGGGGAGGGATGAGTTGGCAGTGGCCTTGAGGTCCCAGGCAAGGTGGTGAGCTCAGTGTGAGAACCCAGCCTGGGACAGCAAAGAATGCTTCATTTGCATCCTCACAAATAGCCAGTGCTAATCTGAGCAGGAAGCATAGGAAATTTATATGGGGTGGTTTAAGAGGAGAAGGGAAACGGGGAGGCCCATTAAATGCACTGAAGGTTTGCCTGCAAACAGTGGGGAAACACATCTCAAAAATAAATAGAATCTCCAAAGTGTCTTGGGGCGGTGAGGGTTTGGAGCAGGGTCCTGCCCACCATGTCATCCCCTTGGGAGGCTGCTGCTGAATTGTCTTGGCTTCTGCAGCTTCACCGGAGGAGTCTTAATTATCAGCTCAAGGAAAAGGTTAGTCTTAGTTACTGCTTTTCTGAGTTTTGGGGTTAATTTACGCTCAGGCTGTGCTTCCGTTTCCGAATGCACCATCAACAACTTTGCCTTGTGTTACAGAATGATTCCTTCTGATTCCAGACTTTCCTGGTGCGTGAACCGAGCTGGAGGAATTCTGCCAAGCACAGAGTGCTCTTAACTAAACAGGGAAAAGCAAACTAAATAACACTGTAAATACACTGTTTAGGTGCTCACAAAGCGGGGCGAGTTTGAGAACCTTAAGAGCTTTCCTGCATTTCTCGTTAAGATGCCAAGGTCAATTTAGGAACTGGGAAGAGAATTTTAGAAACAGAACTCTGGGCTGTCACATCCCCACTTGTCATGACTCAGCCGTGCTCTGGCAGGGAGTGACATTTGGAAAAACAACCCCTGACTTTTGGAAATACACATTTTTTCCCATTTCCATCCTCTCTGGGAGTAACCAAGTCTGGGAGATGGGGAGGTGTAAATAAATACCCCAAGCTGAGGTTTGTGTGTGGCCTGGTTGTGTCGATGTAATTACCACTGAAATGTTTTCAGGTCTTCAGAAAAGTGTCTCCACTGTTTCAAACTTGGCATTAAAAATTGAGGAATGTTTGGAAAATCCACACTGATGGACCTCATTTTCTCCTGCATCCACAAACTGAATGTATTATCTACACATTTCCCTAGAGACTTGCGGGTTAATAAGTACATGTAAAACACTTGCTCTTAAAAACGTGGTTTTTTCATACGCCTTCAAAAATCTGGCATCCTCCTGTTATTCGTTAACCAAGAAATGACCTTTCCTGAGCCAGAGCAAGGCAGCAGTTGTTTTATTGAGCAGTCCTTGATGGGGTTGTGCAGGTTTCAGTAACCTGATCATGTACAAAAGATCAATTTTAAAATCTACGTATGACCTCCAGGCTTTGCTACGAACCTTGGGCTGTTGGGGGGCGTGCGTTTGGCTGAGTGGTGGTTCATTGTGTGAAAATTAAAATTATACTGTGTGGGCTTTAGTTGCTTTCACAAAATTATTTGCAGCAGAGCTTGGAGTTTTGTCCCAGTTTTCACCAGATGACCTCTGTAAATCAAAATCTCCCCTCCCGAGGATGTGTGAACCTCCAAGGGCTTCTCTTGGGATGGAGAATATCATTAGCATGACTTGTCCACTCTTTTGTTTGCCTTTGCTTCTCTGTTCCCTGCTCTGCCTGTTGCAAAGGTCAAGGCTGAAGTTCCTTTATCAACTCAGGGTTTACTCTGTGCTGCCAAGATTACTCACAGCATTACCACTCTGGGACTGGGGCTTGCAAGAGGGTGTGAACTCCTTTTGATTGAAGTGAACAACAATCAGAATGCTTATAGGAATTAATTTTTTTGGAAATTCTCCAAACACACTCTTAATTACTCCAGGTTCCTTTATGGCCATATTTTTTGTAATTATCAATTTGCTTGTTGCTGTAGTTTTACATTTCCCAAATAAAACCTATTAAAAAGACTTGATTTTTTTTTTCTTTTGGTGACAGGTCAGACAAAGGAGTTTTATTATATCTTACAGGCATAACTCTAATTGATGTGTAACTGCTATGAGCTCAGAGATGAGCTGTGTATTATCTGGCACGGGGCTGTGAATCAGCTGTGATATTTGTAAAGCAAAGCATTCATTAAATCTGCCCAACAAACCACCTCTGAGCTTTCTTATTAAAGGAAAAATGCTTAAAAATGAAACAAGTGCTGACTTCACTGTACTTTTGTTGCAGTTGGAGGTTTCTAGCTGCTTGTTTTGCAGAACAGAGATTCCAGAGACTGGCACAGGGTAAAAACTTCTCCAAGGAGCGAGTGCAGCTAAATGAAGCTGACAAGTGTGTTAAACCAGGCTGGGTTTTCCCCTTCGAGCTATTGTAATGTCTTTATAATTACTGCTTTGTGGTAGATAATTCAATAATTGAGGATATTTTTAAAGGTTTGCTTTTAAGGTGTCTATTTCTGGATTTAAACCAGTTTGCTTTTTTATGACCACACAGACAACTTTTTTTGCTTGTGAAGTTGTGATGTTTTACCTCTGTTTGGTTGTTTTTAAGGAGCCATGGAAATGGGGAAGGGCGTGCATTATTAGCTTAGACTTGAGGGTTTTTGTAGCCTTGTAGCAGTTGAGCTTGATAATTCCTGCTTTGATGAGGAACTGGATGAAGCCCAAGTATATTTGACTTAAAGAAGATATTTTGTAAGATTCTTCTGCCATTCCCATTTTCTCTCTGAGATGAAAGACAGCCCTGAAGAAGGTTGTGGGGAGATGGGGCTTGGAGCAACCTGGTGCAGCAGAAGGTGTTCCTTCCCACGGACATGGGATGAGCGTTAAGGTTCCTTCCCACCCAAACCATTTTAGGATTCAAGTAGGTAATAAATTGCTGATTTCAGGTGAGTGATGGATTTGAGGCAGTGGTTGGGTTGGAATGAACAGCTCAGTATTTTAAACCTTTCCAGAGTTTGTGTTTGGACTCAAGTTTTTTCTTTCTACAAAGAACCTCCTAATCCTTTCAAAGAAGAAATGAAGATTAGGACCAATTCAGGCAGAATTCTGGCAAAGATTTAGGTGTTGAAAAAATTGTACCAGAAAACAAGTGTTGGGGTCTCAAAGACTAAGCAAGGTTTGTTCACTTGTTTTGAAGGGTTAAGTGTGAAGTGGATGAATGGTAACAAACACATGGAGCTTTAAGTTTAAAAACAAATAGATTGGTTACTAAAAACGAGAGTGGGGCGTTCTTGCAAGCGCACCCAAGGCTCCCTGCTCTCCCTTAGCCAGGAATCTCGTGGTGTGGAGGCAGGAGCACGTGGGGAGGAGGGATAAGCTCCGGCTTGGCACAGCCTGGGCAGTTACACAAGGCTGGGTCTGCACACAGCAAGGTGAAGCCGCCTTTCACCTGCCTGGCACTCCTGAGGACTCAAAGACTTCCCTTAAAGCTGCCTAAAAGCTGAAAATACGTCCTGACTTAGCAGGTCTGGCTGTGGGGAGTGTTACAGACCTCGTGCTCCCTTGCAAATAATGGGAAATGCTAATTTTAGTGTGCAAGTGCCTGAATAGTCGGGGTAAAATTGCACATAAATTAATTTCTTTTGCCAAAATAAAAATGGGGTGTGTTGCTTGGGGAAAGTGTGCATTAAGTGAAAGACTTGCACTGATTATAAATAAAAAATATCTCTTTGTGACGTGGCAAAGTATAAATATCACATGTTTTAGTGAACTGTACAAGGCCGGCAAAAATCTCAGTTAAAGGAAGTTTTGGCAACCGTTGAAAACATCACGATCCTGTTTATTTGTGTTATAATATCTTACATTTTTTGCACAATTAATCAGTTCTCATTTATTCCAGAACAACATGTACAGAGTCAAGGTGCCTAGAAAGGAAATAGTGATATGGTTCTATAGGTGTTATTGTATATGTAGATACATCTGAACTGGAAAAGGAGAAACCAGGAGGACTTTGACTTTTAAAATATGGTGGCAGGAGTACATAGGGGTGCAGTCTTTAATGCTCCCCTAGGAAAGAATGTGCATCATCACAAAATGAGGCAGGTCTATGAAGGCAGTGCTATATATGGAATTAATCTGCAGCAATCCACAGCCCAAGAAAACTGCAAGAGGCAATTACTGGTTTACAGCCATGGAAAAATGCCCACATTTCCTTGAAAATGCCCCAGGATCCTGCCTGATGTTGGGCAAGAACCACTTGGAGAGCTGGCTCATCTTAGGCTGTGCTTTGTGCGTGTGTCCCCAGCTGTTCCTGCGTTTTGCTGGGAAGGATCAGCTGTTGGACTCAGCCAGACATGGAATATTGAGCTCGGTGCACCCTTTGCAGGCTGTGGCAGGGCTGCCCTTTGACAGCAAGGCGCTTTAAAGGCAGAAATATTGCTGTTTTTGAAGATGGGTGAAAACTGAGTGCATTGCACGTGCCTTTGCTTCTCCGTGTCTTTCCTGGCATTGTGTTAATTCCTGCTGTGTTGCAGTGCTTGGGATGGGAACAGCTCAGTTTGGGATGTGACGGGGTGGAAAGGACACTCCTTGCACTAAGGGGGAACGGCTTCCTGCAGGGGTGAGGGTTCATTCTGGCACAAAACACTGTGGGGATGGCATTTCTAGGTTAGATGTTACTTCAGTATTGTCTT
Organism: Acropternis orthonyx; assembly: GCA_035583155.1. Lineage (NCBI taxonomy): Eukaryota > Metazoa > Chordata > Aves > Passeriformes > Rhinocryptidae > Acropternis > Acropternis orthonyx. The sequence goes on from JAWWEU010000111.1 coordinate 114,697,629, forward strand.
CCAGGGAGCAGATTCGTGCCACCTTTCATACCAGCTGCTATCCAGAAGAAAGGGGAAGTCTGCCCCTCTTGACATCCAAACTGGTGTTTTGTGGGCACAGACCAGCTCAGAGGAAGTTCATGTTTTGACAAAGTGCTGTGAGATTTTCTGGCACAGCATTTCTGCATCTCTTCAAGCATGAGCTTGTTCTGTAAAGTTCTTTCTGAGGAGCCCCCTCAAGCAGGGATTGCTGGGTTTTATTGATCAGGTGAGAAGAGAGCCTCATTTAAAATACAGAAATTTAAATGTGGGAATTACCGTAAAGGCATTGCATTTTCAGTCTGTTATCAGAGTTTTTTTCTAAGAAAGATGTATTAAAGCTGTATACTCCATAAATTTGTGCCAGGAGAGGTTTAGGTTGGATATTAGGAATATTTTTTTCACTGGAAGGGCTATCCATCCCTGGCACAGCTGCCCAGGGCAGTGGTGGAGTCCCCATCTCTGGAGGGATTTAAAAGCCCTGTGGATGTGGCACCTGGGGACATGGTCAGTGGTGGCCTTGGCAGTGCTGAGGGATGGTTGGACTCAGGGATCTCCGAGGACTTTTCCAACCCAAATGATTCTGTGATTCCCTGTGCATTAAAGCCAGACTGCATCCAGCTGCCAGTCATCTATTTGACTCAGAAATGCCTTCTGATGTGAAAATTATGTTACTAAATACCCCTGAGTTTCTGCAGGACCTAGAAATCATTTTGTTAAAAGCGTGAAGGTCACCTGTTTGTCCTGGTGAGATCTTAAATCAGGGAGGAGTTGGGACAAACAAAGGATGGAGCCTATGTCCCAAGGACAGCAGGGTGAGCACACAGGGCTCTGTTACTCTGAGTTTTGGTTGCACAAGGGAGGAATTGATTTGCTCAGGGAGGTGAATGCTTGCTGTGTAAAATACTTGTCTTGTGTGGAATGGTGACGTGGGGGTTCTGCCAGGAGACAAGGGGGTTGCTGCACTTCCAGGCTGTGCTTTTGAGAAGTGTGTTTGCTACAACTCGTGTGCTTTTGAGTGGAGTAAAAGTGAAAATGCAAGATAGAAACAAACCTCCACTAATTTTTGTGATGGGCAAAAAGCAAACTGAACTTTGAACTGTGCTTGTGTGTGTCAATGTGCTTTAAAAAGACTTGTGTCCTGTTGTGCATTGCTCAAGAAAAGAAATGGTGAGACTTGTGTTAAGGATTTCTTTTGTAGCTGGTTCTCTTCCCCACCCTCAGGGTCACACCTCTTTAATTCTGTGTTTTTCATGGCAAACACAGTCATAGCTAATTAGGATTATCTGTTATTTATAAACTCTGTGCCCATGTGGCAAGTGAAAACTGCTTTTAACATGAGCCATATCCCACTGAAATGAGAACTGGATGGCTACACCTTTGCTGGGAACTGTCCTTGGCCCTCTCTTGTTCCTTGGCTGAACATCAAAGAAGCATTTTTGATCTTATTGCTGCTTTGACCAAGTGGTTAATAACCTGTGGCATTTGAGGGAGAGAGCAAAGAGATGAAGAATTAATTTGGTTCACATGGCATGTGATCTGAAGGATAACCTTCCGCTTGTGCTGTGTTGATTCCTAAGCTCTCGTACTTTGTCTCCTTAAACCCCCAAACATTTGTGAAGTACCTGCAGCCTTAATTCTTCACTAAGTGGAAGGCTTTTAATAGACTGTGTGCCCTTAGCATTGTGGACCTTCTTGCAGACAGAATTTGGAGGTTGGTGGTGATGGTTGCTAAGCAGGAAAACTCCTCTGGGAGTTGGCCAAGGCTTTTCACTGGGAGTTATCCAAGGATTGGACTTCTGCTGCAAACACAAAGTCATCTGTAGTCCCTTCCCACCTCTAAGTGGTATCAGCAGTAGGAGCAGTTCCCAGAGTTGGGTTGTTTTCTCGAAAAACCCCCCAACACAACCACAAAACAAACCCCAAACCCTCTTGGTGGCTCGTTGAAGACATTACAAGTGCACATGTGTAGTGTTTGAATGGATTGGAGCTTTTATTTAACTCTTTACAGCAGTTCTGGGAGAACTGTCAACAGGTTTGTTTTTCAAGCTTCCAGTATCAGGGTGTTGAAGCTTCAAGGACACTGTGATGTATTAATTGTTTTCTTGTTAAACCCACAGGCTAAAACAGACAAATCCATTTGCTTTAAGAGTCAGTAGGAATTTGGCTCAGTGTCAGTCTTTTCCTGGACTTGGCTTTCAGTGGAATTGGGATTTGACCCAGTTTGGGGTCAAAAATCAAACTGGTTTCCAGTTTAGCCCAATGGCTTTTTTAACTTTGCTGCAATGTAGCTTTATCTCTTATGAAAATAATTTAAAAGGGCATAACATTTGATTTGATTGTAGTAATTGTTTGAAATGGTAGAAATCAAGTCAAAACTCTGAATATCTGAAAACAAGGAAATTACACCAACAAATCACCCCATGCTACTCTGAGAGCATGAACTGAGGAGAGGCAATGAGAGCTGAGCTTTAAGTTGGAAATAACTATTTCTTCTCTGTGTTGATCTAATATGTTAACAGAAGACTTAAAGTCATTAAAGTATATTTAATTATATCAAATCAAGAAAGAAAGGGGACTTGACCTCATGACTATAAGCTGTGGGAAGAAGTACACAAGGATAGGAGAAAAGTATTCTGAAGAAATGTTGTAGCTGGAAGCGTTTCTGTGACATTATTTCATCTCAATTTCCAACTCTGGAACAATAACGCGTCCTGAGGTAAGACTGTAAAAGGGATTTGGCTGTCAGGATGGTGTTGGATAATTCTGCTGCTGGCTGATGGATTATTTCAGTGGCTGGAGCTGGTGGGTTCTGTGCAAGGGCACAGAGGCAGTTCAGGGCAGCTTTTAAAACCTCAGCACTGGGAGGTGTTTGGAGTGTCAGGGAGTACCTGGCACTGCCAGTGAGATCTCCTGCCTGTGAAGTATGTTCATATCAATTTTAAGACCAGAACTTAAAATTTATATATATTGTCTTTATACCCACCAATCTTGTTTTGAGGATATTTGAGATTAAACTCCAAAATCTTGATCTCAGATTAATATGATTAGAAGAACAGAACAAGACATGAGAGGGTATTTTTTGCCATCCAATGTTGATTGGTAATAACCAAAATAACTTTGTGCTGAACAATTCTAATGCTCCTTGCTGCAGTAATTTGCATTGTGTAGATGTGCCCATCGAGCTATTTTGAAATAAAATAATCCGAATGGTTGGAGTTGAGTCTCTCCTGAGGAGGTGGGTAAATGGCTTATCATATTATCAGTGACTTCATGGTCACATGGAATACACAGGTAGATAATATCACATAGAGCCTTCTAATTTCCGTAGGCTTTAGAAATGTAATATAAAAACTGTGAGGGTTTGTTTTCTGAATTATTTATAAGTTTATTATGAAAAGCAAAGTAAAGGAGAAACCTTGTACCTCTTGGTGTCTTACATTTGTTATCCTGAGGAACTTAGAATGAGCTTTGGTGTTACTTGAGTGCATCAGTTTGAGGTTATTTGTCTTTTAGGATGGCACTGTTGCACTTGGAGCTCCCTTCCATTTCAGGGGGTTATTCTGATTCTGACCCCAGCTCTGTAAGGTCTGAGATCAAACCACTGAATGCAGAGGAACTTGTTGCTGTGTGTCTTTGTTACAGTAAGATGAGAACATTGAAATTGTTGAAGCACCTGAAGATTTGCTTCAATGTTTCATATTCTTTTACCTATTTGAATTTCAGTAGATGGGGGAAAATAGGAACAATCAACATCTTGGAGATATCCTTGTTTTTTGTCTTCCATGAGCTGGGGCTGCAGGAGTGCATGCCCCTTGCATGGGCAGCACCTTTCCCTCTGCCTGGGAATGTCTGTCCTTCCTGGAAAGAAGCTCTGGAAGTGTGGCTGTTCTTGCCCTCCACCTAAAAGGGGCACGACATCTTTGTGTTGAAGGTGTTGCAGTTTCAGAAGTACCAAAGCACCCAACTGTTCTCCCCTGGTTGGAATTTGCATTTATCTACTCTTTATCTACTCCTTTGGCATGGAGCAGGACCAGGTCTGAGGATGTAAATTTGGCTTCCTGTGCAATGCTGTGAGGTGACTGTTGCATTCAGAGCTCTGTAAGTATGTGAAATAAAACATTTTAATTAGTGCTTTGAAGTTCATGGCATAGACTTTGATAAGCAGTCAGCTTTGATAAGCACAGACCATCCTACAAAGCTGCAAAGCCTGATGATTGGGTCGGTGCTCCTTTGAGCAGAGAAGCAACCAGGTTCAGGAGTGATTTTTTGGCTGAGTGTAAAGGAAGAGGGCTGGATTTGAAAGGTATCAGGAGAGGAAGGATGGACTTCACCAAGAGCAGTGGGTTTAGGTTCTGCCTCAGCTCTACCATATGTTTCTTATCTCACTGTGGGACAGTCACTGCAGATTCCTCTCTTCCATTCTAAAATAAATCTAGCATTTTTTCCATTTTTTTGGTTGATATCCAGTCCAAGAAGCATTTTACTGTGTGGGAGGGTGGCTTTTTATTGTTTGGGTCGGGTGGTTTTTGGTTTGTTCTTTGTTGTTGTCTTGAGGGGTTTTGTGTTTGGGGTTTTTTTGGTCTCTTTTTTTTTTTTCCCCAGCAAGAAGCTTGCTGTGCTGGTGTATAATTAATTAGGTCACATCACTCAGTGGGACCAGAACTCAGGGCCTCTATATTGTGGTGGTGACGTAAGGAAACCCTATATCTTAATGTGTGTTGTCTGTGGTTCTTAGGCTGGTCCACTTTCCTTGAATTTTCAGCCTTTTGGAGAGAACAATCCCATTTTCTTCCTTTCTCCTTGGGGTTTGGAGACTCCTGCCAGCATTTTGTTCTGTCTTTCAGCAGCTGCAGCCTCACTGTGCTGATCAGATAAATGAAATGAAGGAACAGGATATCCACCCAGCTGTATCTGAGCAGTCCTGCAAGGGCAAGCACTTCCAGCACTCTGAATTTTTTAGAGCATTACTTGGAGTGTGTTTATGATACGAATTTTATTTGTACTTGGTAACAAATGTAATTACTTTAAAAATGTTATGTAACATGAATAACTGATCAAAATTTGACTCTGACCAAACTGACAGAGGGCAGGGATAGATGGGATATTGGGAAGGAATTCTTGACTGGGAGGGTTGGGAGGGGCTGGGCTGGAATTCCCAGAGAAACTGTGGCTGCCCCTGGATCCCTGGAAGTGTCCAAGGGCAAGTTGGACAGGGCTTGGATCAACCTGGGCTAGTGAAATTAATGGCAGGGAGTGGGACTGGCTGAGCTTTGAGGTCCCTTCCAACCCAAACTGTTCTAGAACTCTGTGGCAGTGACATTATCCATTATGTTATTCTTCTGTCCACTCTTTTCCTGGTATGAAGACCCTTCTTCCTCCTCCTCTGAGTTCTTTGAGTGGTGTTTGTCACCAGGCAGCTTACATGTGACAGCCCATACATATTTCTTTTGTCTCCCCAAAAAATCCCCTCGAGATAATGACTCTGCAGAGTTTGCAGCCATGGCACCACAGGAAGGGAGGGAGTATTACAATTGTGCTGAGCAAGAACAGAAACACTTGAGAGGTGTGAGGGGAAAAAAGCAAAAAGACAAAGAAAAACCATTATGCAGGTTTTGTGGCAGAGCAGAGAGGAACAGAGATGGTTCTGGGAGGAAGCACTTATGTGGTTGTTTTACTCATCTGCTGAAACCACATATGTCCCAGCTGAGGCTTACAAGCATCTCTGCTGCCCAGAAATTATCTTGGTGCCTGCTCTGCCCATGACAGCAAAGAGGTTGTGCAGTAACTTTGTGCTGGAACCTTCCACCCTTGCCCTGCTCCAGCCTGTGCAAATGCTCACTGAAGTTTTCACACGTGGTTATCATCTCTTCCTGTCACCCCTGGGATATCTTTCTTTGCTGCTGCTGAGAGTGTAATTGAATTGCAGGAGGAGTTCTGGCAAGTCCCTTACGGCGTTCCCAATGCAGGAGTTAGGTGAGATTGGTAGAACCATGGCAGGTTCACTGGAGTTGGGAGGGATACAGGGTGAGCTTGATTCTGCATGCTGAGGAATTCCTGCAGCACTTGGACACGGGTTTGGAAGTAGGCACAGGGTGGTTCTCCACGGCCCAGTCTTTGGTGACAATAAAGAGGCTCGTGGTTAAGTAGGGTGGGGTTTTACTTGTGAAGGTGAAACTGGTAGAGCTCTCTGGTAGTATGTCATGGTGTCCTGGTGCAGCTTCCTGTGAATTGCTGTCAGCCTTTTGAGTCCCAGAATGGTTTGAGTTGGAAAGAGACCTTCAAGGTCATCCAGTGCCACCCCCTGCCATGGGCAGGGACACCTTCCACTATCCCAGGTTGTTCCAAGCCCTATCTAACCTGGCCTTGGATACTCCCAGGGATGGGGCAGTCACAGCTTCTCTGGGCAAGCTGTGCCAGAGCATCACCACCCTCACAGCTAAGAATTCCTTCCCAATATCCTATCTATCTATCCCTGCCCTCTGGCAGTGGGAAGCCATTCCCTCTGTCCTGTCCCTCCATACCTTGTCCCAAGTCCCTCTCCAGCTCTCCTGGAGCCCCTTTAGGCTCTGGAAGGGGCTCTCAGGTCTCCCTGGATCCTTCCCTTCTCCATGTGAACCCTCCCAGTTCTCCCAGCCTGGCTCCAGAGCAGAGGGGCTCCAGCCCTTGGAGCATCTCCGTGGCCTCCTCTGGACTCGCTCCAGCAGCTCCATGTCCTTGTGCTGTTGTTCCCAGGCTGGAGGCAGCTCTGCAGGGTGGTCTCACCTGAGGGGGCAGAGGGGAAAAATTCCCTCCCCCTACCTGCTGGTCCCACTTCTTTGGATGCAGGCCAGGATATGGTTGGCTTTCAGGGCCAAGACTACTTTGTAATGAAGCCATTTCCTCATCCATTTATTTTCGTCATCTTCTGGTCCCTGTCCAGCTTTCTTAGGTGATGCTTTCCCAGGCCAACAACCCCCTTCCAGAAGGTGCTGCTGAGGTTCTGCAGGCTCAGCACAGTCTGTTTTGTTGAGCAGGGCGATCAGGTGGCTGCCTCCAGGCTGGAGATCCGAGAGGCAGTGGAGTCCTGGAATATTTTGGAATTGCTGCTCTGGTGATGGCAGGCTTAGTCATGGCAGTGTGAAACAGTGATGTGGAGTCAGACTGGTTGAGGCTGGAAGGGGCTCTGGAGGTATCTGCTCCAGCTCTCATGCAGGGTCTCCTGGAGCTGGATTACACAGGATTGTGTCCAGATGTTTTTTTAGTATCTCCAGAGGTAATTTATGTATCTTTCTCTACATTAATAAACCCCTAAGTTTTTGGTGTACTGTTGAGGAATGACCCTACTCCAAGTGGTACCACTTGGGATACACCTGCCTTGTTGAAATGTGGGAACTAAGCTGGCAGAAATACCACTGTCAGTGTATAATTGGGTCCATAATTAATGTGTTTGAAAGTGAGAGACAGGTTCATTTTGTAGCAGCAGTGATGTCACCAGTTAATTGTAGCTTCGTTTGTGAGAGGTCATTGGCTACAAGTCTGTGCCTTTTGGTAAATTATATTTAGCAGAACATCCATCCAGAAACTATAGAAATTAATCACAATTATCTAATGTTCATCTGCAATAATTCTTTTCTAAATGAAAGCTTAGTTGATACCTCATGCTGAAGTGATACCCAGAGAAATTCCACCTCCAGCAGTGCCAAGTGCTTCTTGTGTTTTAGCTGTTGGCTGCTTTGGCTTCTGGGGACACAAGCTTTGAAGGATGTCCTTTGTCCTAAAAAATCAAGGATTTTTAAATTATTTTTGCTTTCCTTCAGTCATTTGTTCTTTGGAGAAGATCTTGCCTGAGTTTTGGGCTATTCTGGGAGGGTCTTCAGCACAGCAGTGATTACAGCCTTTACCAAAATTTGCCAGACGTGCTTCAGGTTACCACGGATTTTGAAACAACATTTTTTCCTTACATTTTGAACATTAACTGCCCCTTGGGTCCTTGAACCTTGGCAGATGTTGGGAAAATGGTTTTTAAGTGATCCAGTTATCGAGCTGGATCCTGCGTAGGTAGCAAATGCATCACCCCACGTGATGGATTGAAAGAGCTTCTGTTGTATGAACAGCCAATCCAGAGATGATTTATCCAGAATTTTGCACTTCCTGATACATCCTGGTATTTATTGGATGAACTTCATCCTAAATAAATGAGCACGCCCTGTAATTGTTGCTTCTCATGGTATCCAGAGGCATAAATGCTTGGATCTTTATGCTGAGGATTGGGTGCTTTCAAAGTGAAATCCACACCTCCAAGTGCTTCTCTGATAAAAATTCCATAATGAAAAATGTTGGATAAGAGAAGGCATAATTTGAACATAGACACTGCAGGTAAGGTAGAAAGATGAGTGTTGAGGAGCTCCTGGGTGCCTTATAACTTGCTGCAAATTCTGGCTGATATAATTCCAAAGACTTCATCAGCACTAACAAGTTCTCAAGCTGTTGCCAAGTTGCATAAAAGTCATTAAGCCTTGTTTATTGTCAGGATTAATGCTTAGAAAGAGCTTGATTCCTTAGGGAAAAGTATTGAAATGCATCCTTGCAGAAAAATGAAGTTAATTTTTATCACAAAGGAAAGTAACTCGACAACTTAGTCTGTCCTGGCATCTTTAGGCCAACAAGAAACTAATTACAGCATAATTGTGGTTTCTCCTGCTGTTGTCCCATCTGGATGCAGTGGTTTATAAAATATTATAAAAATGGATGAAATGGCCATAAATTAAAAGTCTTGGCTGTTTTGCAAGTGATTGTGCTTGGAATTGTGGCTGGAGTTTTGGAGCAAGTTTTTAATGTGCATTTGCACGGGACTGTAATGAAATACAGTGAGTTTATATTCAGACTTGAAAATCTACTCATAAAGGAGGAAAAATCTTATGCTGAGACAGTAACGAAATTTTGAATTGTGATTTGAAGGGTGTCATTTGAAGACCTTTTAAAACCTATTTATAAATCAGATACTCTTCAAATATGGTACCAAAGGCAGTTTGGGAAATGAGTAATAATGGCAGGAGCACAGTAGAAGATACTCATTCTGCCTTAAAAGGAGATCTGGAGTTTATTATTTGAATTCCAAGTCGTTGGAGCCTGTTCTTATGGGAGTCTCTTGCCACTGGTGTTTTAGGGAATCTTTTTCTTTGCTAAACCAGCTGAATATATTCAAGTTATGGCTTATCCTGTAAGGCTTATTTGTAGCTTTTTTCTATTAATGCTTAACAGTGTAAGAAAAAAATCATACCAGTGGGGCATCTGAATTCCTCTGGATCCTAACCGTTCCTCTTTGAGGTTTTTGAGTGGCAGATGGGAAGGAACCCCAAAATCGCCTTGAAAAGTCCCTTTGGAATGACCTTGTGCTGTTGCCATGGTGTTGTCTCTGCCCAGAAAGAGCCCAGTGCCCAAGATGTGCTCTCAGCACAAAGCTAACTTGTCCAAATAGACAATTATCTGTTGCTCTGACCTGGAGTCATCGCAAAGGGTAAAGAAAAACCCATTATAAGTGGCTTCTGTACTTGCAAGTTGGAGGCTTTTTCAGGAGGTGCCTCTTTTTTCCCTTCCCAGTCCTCTCCTTTCCCTTTCCTCCTGGGGATGTGATGTATAAAAACGGATAAGCAAACTGAGCTTGATCAGAGTGGAATATATCGAATTATGGAATGGTTTGTATTGGAAGAAACCTGAAAGATCGCCTATTTCAACCCCCTGCCATGGGCAGGGACACCTTCCACTAGCCCAGGTTGCTCCAAGGCCCGTCCAGCCTGGTCTTGGAGACCTCCAGGGATGGGGCAGCCACAGCTTCTCTGGGCAAGCTGTGCTGGTGTTTTACCAATTTGGAAGTGTTTTGGGGAGCACAGTTCTCATTCCTGCTGAGACAGAGTTCCTGTCTGGTAGATCAGATCGCTGCCGAGGAGGCTGAGTTGGATGAATTACTGATTTGATGGGTTGCTGCAGTCATGTGTTGAATGCAGCAGAGTGGTTGTCACCCCAAACTGGTGCGTTCTCAGCCCCGTGCCGAGTCTGAGTAGTGCTTTTCCACCCATGAGCTGCAGAAAGCAGAGTCCTTATTTAAGTTCCAGAAGCCCAATCCCAAACTTGAGCCCTTCCTAGGAGGCATCAGAAATCAGCTGCTTCTGTCCTCTTGGGGGGAGTTTCCCTGTTTGGAAGCACAGTGTCTCTGGCCTGGTGTTCCTGCCCCTGTGACCACGGATGTTCTTAATGTTTTATTAAAGTATCACACACCTCTGAGCTGCTTCACCAAGAACTTGGAGAGTTAGATGGAATCAGTGGAAAGAATTTTGGCAATTCTCCCTGAAGCTGTAAAATAGCTGCAAGCCCTGGGGTTTTATTTTAACTCCCTTGGAAGGTTTACTTTGCCATTTATCACTTGAAACAATCCAGCCACAGAGAACTTCCAAGTGACTTTGCCTCCCCAGCAGTGATCCAGGCAGAGCCGGTTCCTTCCTGTCAGCACTCACTTTCCATGGCTCAAATCCTTTGTTTTTAAAAGCATCTTTAGTAAGAATCACCTTATAATGCTGTGCCCAGGAGTTTGACAGTGTGCATGATTCTCTGTGGGGAACTAAACTAATCTTTCCATATCCTTGGAAAGTTGGACAAGGTGGATTGAATTGGACTTCTGTTGATTTATTTTTTTTTAAATGTTTCTCCATGCTACAACTTTTTATTCCTGATAATTAATCATGGGCCTGGCACACAGAACCAACAATGCATATATAATATGGTTATCTCATGAATCACTGCTTCAAAATAGTTTATTCTGTTTCATCAGGTTTTTAATCAGCAGTGGCTGAGGATCTGATGCAGATCAAAATATTTTTGATCATCTCAGACTGCTTATTGCAGTGAGAGATGTGCTGCTGGTAACTCCCGTGGTGTCACAAGCAAGTGCTGCTGGTCTAGCATTGCTCACTTAATTCTGAATCCTGCAAGGTAAAGAGAGTTGCTTGAAGTGACAAAGATATTTTCTAGCAGTCTGAGTGATTAATTATTCTGTATTCTGCCTTCTGTCCCACTTGTCTGCTCCTCTTGTGACACCGTGGAGATTTGGGCTGAGGATTTGAACTGCTCTCCTTTGGGGATCCCTCTTTAGTGGAGTGTTGGTGCAGTTCCATTGACAGAAATGTGAAGTGGATGTTGATGGACTAATCTTTCTTTCTAGCTAAAGACAAGAAAATAGATTTTTACCCTTTGGTATTTGAAAATGAGGCGCTTTTTATGATTTTTTTTTTTCCAGTAGCCATTCAGCAAAAGAAGGACCATTTTCTGTGCTGTAGCCTTGCATGTCTTCTCTTTGCCATGGCATTTTTCATCCTGGGATTTTATTGGAATAATTCAGGAAAATATCTGTTGCCATGATATAAAGCAGATAGTCTTTGTCACATAGCTTTAAGCCAGGAGGATGGAATGGCTTTATCTGCTTGTCCTTTGTTTCTTGGTTCTTTTGATTTGCTTGTTCATGTGGAGGGCTCATGGAAAGATTAGGAAGTGGAAGAAGCCTTAGCATGGGGCTGAGGTTGCAATGTGATATTTTGTGCATAGGACTGAGGATAAAATGTGATGTTTTGTGCATAAGGACTGAGGATAAAATGTGATATTTTGTGATCCATCCTAACAGCATGTATTTGTCTCATTACTGAAATGACTTTGTTTTGCTCAAATACCTCTTGACACCACAGGCTTTAGAGGATCATAAATCATGGGGTGCTTTACATGCTGGAGCTCCCACAGCATTCCAGTGCTTGACACGAAGTGCTGTCATCATCTTGGAAACTTGCATTGTAGGAAGGGAGGGGTGTCACAAAGTCTTAAGTGTATGAAAACCTGAAACCAGAGAAATAGAAATTAGGAATTTATCTGAGCCACTTTTAACAGGAAAGGTTGTGGACTGTTGGATCCAACTATGACAGACAGGAGTGTTTGCAATCGCACTTGAGTCAGGTTTTACATGGGCTGTGTGACAGTTGTCTGGTAACATCCTTTAGACCTGGAATGCCAGGGTGGTTTGGGTTGAAAGATCTACCATGCCACGGGCAGGGACACCTTCCACTAGCCCAGGTTGCTCCAAGCCCTGTCCAACCTGCCCTTGGACACTCCCAGTGATCCAGGGGCAGCCACAGCTTCCCTGGGAATTCCATCCCAGCGCCTCCCCACCCTCCCAGCCAAGAATGTCTTCCCAATATCCCACCTATCCCTGCCCTCTGGCAGTGGGAAGCCATTCCCTGTGTCCTGTCCCTCCATGCCTTGTCCCAAGTCCCTCTCCAGCTCTCCTGGAGCTGCTTTAGGCTCTGGAAGGGGCTGGTTGTGTTGGCAGGAGCAGCTCCATGAACAAACCTCTGTTGCTGTGGCTGAAGGAAAAGCTTCATCTGGGGAAAGGCAGGACAATCCATCCTTATCGTGTCTTAAGAAATACAACCTCCCTCCTTTTGCCTTCTTTCTGAAGTTGTTTTATGCAGCATTTAAGGCCTTGTGCTGTGAAATTCTCTTCCTTAGGTTGGCATGGCAGGCGACAAAACATGGGGCAGGTGGGATAAGGAACGCTGAGCTCAGCCCTGGATAAGTTACTGCTCCCCTTTTTCATATCCATGCAATGGGAACAATTCAAGAGGCTTCGGAAGACTCGAGGCTTTTCTGTTGTTTAAAAAGAAATTAAGAAAAGCTTCACATTTAAATAGTCTGGGTTTTGAATCAGCTGTGTTTGTCCATAGCACAGGTAGCTGAGTTGATGCCATTGCACCAGTGGACAAGTGCACTCCAGAACCCAAACTTTGCCTTAGAACATTTTAATGTAGATACTTTTTAAAATCACATCTCTGTGCTGTGACAGTTCAATATGACGTGTTTAAGAATGTAGAGCAAATAAACTCACTGGGCTTGAAATCCTGCCTGCTTTGTTGTGTATCGGGAATTGATAGATCTCTCTCATTAGTTAAACTAAGCAGGGTTACTTTCTTGCATTTTACTTTCTTGCATTTTACTTTCTTGCATTTTCTCATCAAGTACAGGGATGTTCATGTGTGCACTTGTCCGTGGTTTTTTTTCTAATGAACTTGTACTATGATGAGTTGTGTTATTTGAAAGATTTTAGTATTGAATCTTTCTTTTAAGCACTCAGATTGGAAAAAATATATTTAACAGTTGAACTTAAAAAAATTCAATTGGAGAAGAATAAATGGCTTGGGAGGATACCGAGAGATCTAATTTGGGTGTTTTTGGGTTTTTTTTCTGCTAATTTCTATTGGGTTTGCTCAGTGATTTTTAGGCAGGCCAAGTCCATTGCCTGATGTCTGAAAGGAGCCTTGGACTCGACACAAGCCAGGACCCTTTGAAAGCCTCACAAAAGAGCTTGAGAGTTTAAAAAAATCATTCTTTTGGTATTTGAACCCACTTCAACTTAAGGAAAAAAATCATATTTGGTATTCCTTGGGTTTGTAATGTGTATGGATTGCAGAGGAGCTGGGGGGAATTGCAGCACTGGCAGCCTTTCAAGGAGCGTCTCACAATGCAGCTTTATGCCTGTAACGTATTTTCTCTTCCTCTCTTTTTTGCAAGTCATGTTTTAAGCACATTTCTTTCCCTTTCAACTCTGGCAGGCAAATGTAATGTTTGAAATGCTGTGTTGTGCTTGGAGAGGCTGCACTTTCCTCTTATTCTGTGAAACAATAAATGGAAACTCGCATGTTTGGAGTTGCTCAGCCCAACTCTTCCCTTGGGAGCGCTCAGTCATTAAATTGCTGATGGGAAAATTGAAGTTCAGGGGTAAAAATAGAGGTGTAGGGAGGGAGGTGTGTGCAAGGAAGGTTCTCTTCAGGTCCTTGCTTTTAACACACAGCCAAACACCAACTGTGTTTTGAAGGTCTTCTGTGTGGGCCAAGTGTCAGAATTCTTTCCAGCTCTGAGTGTCAAAAACCTGTCCCTTCTTTGGTGTCAGTTCTTCCCAAATCCATATGGCACCGGGTGCCTGGACAGCCCTGTCAGCCAAGGAGGTGAAGCTGCATCCCAACATGCTGCTCCAGTCTTGCATAAATGCTAATTTATGGATTGTATGCTGGGGGTGGAGGGAAAGAGAACTGTACAGATGCTCCCCTGCCTTCCCTTTGATTTATAACTGTACCACTTAAATCAAGTGCTTTATTCCCAGGAGACAGATTTCCTGGACGCTGGAACCAGCACAGTTGCTGTGACCCCTCAGTCCAGCACTGCAGGAACTGGAGCCAGGACAGGTTTCCAGCAAGGATAAACACACTCTGCTCATTCTGTACGTGCTGTAGTAGCACTAACTCAGGAGAGCAAACCCTCTTTGTGCTGCTGTCCAGCAAAGCTTGGGAAGAGGCTGCTTTTGATTAATTAACCAAAAGAAATTGGGTGTGATGACTTGGCAGTGACACTCCATCTTTGAACATCCTGCCTCCATCCTCTGCTTAAAATAGCACCTTAAATTTCTGTGTGGCTTTATTTTTATGGGAGCTATTTAAGAAATCATGGATTATGTGTTCCAAGAGCTTGGACAGTTGGAAGAAGGTAGTAACTGATGCTGCAATACCTGTGGAGAGGAATTTCTCCTGGTGTCCTTGTTTTCTTGTAGCATCAAATGAGCAAACTGAATATCCAGCATCTTTTCTGTGTTTGTTGTTTTGCTTGGACACACTCATTTAATCAGCTGCCTGAATGAGCATTTAAGGATTTTATAAGCCAGAATGCCCAAATTATGGTAATTAGACATCTTGTCTATTTCGTTAGCCTGGCTGCAGAGCAATAATGAGGTTAAAGGAATACTGTCAAGGTGATGAAGGTACCAGACTGTCTTACCTAAAACTTGTAATTTTTCTGCTGTGTCTATCTGAATACTTTGATTTTAGGATGTTCTTTCTGCATGTTCTTTCGTGACCTTTAGAGGTGGAAAGAATGGGCAAAACAGTGTGGAAGCCGTATCAACTTATCATTTTATGGAGTTTGTCTCTTTGAAATGCTGTCAAGTAACTGGACAATCTGTACATTTAATTTTATACAATGGGTCACCTCTAATATTTCTAGAAATTCAGCATCTCTTTCTACTGAGCATGGATCTAATATTACAGAAAACTGAATGCAGTAGAGAAATGGGGATGCTTTTAGGATATTGCTCCTTAGGAATGTCAGGATCTTCGTATGGGCTTTGCTAAATGTGGGCACAACTGTCATAAAACCAGTTTTCTCTAAAGAAAAGTAATTGTATTTCCATGGCTGAGAATTTGATGCTCATAATTAGAGGTGCTTCCATAAAAAAACCCCAAACCAACAAACAGCCACCAATTAACTAGTTGAATAATACCCAGTTTGGGTAAATTAGCTGGTTCTGGGTGTTAAAATCAAGCCTGTGCTGAGGAAGCAGCGATGGCAGTAGCTGAGGCCAGCCAGGCAATGTTCTGAGGGCTGAGTTTTGAGGAACTCAGTGAGCTGGACACATGTGCTGATCTTTGCTTGAACATCCCTTTGCTTCTCTTTCCTCTTGTGCACTGTCTCAGTTCTTATATTTAGTTCTCATGGTGTCCATGGGCTTTTATCTGAAAGTCTGATACTCGTTTCACACGTGCTTTTTTCAGTCAAAAAAAAAAAAAAAGCTGAGGGAGACAAACTTCTTCTGCCCACCCCTTTCAGGGCTGTGTTTTGGGGAAAACAACTGTTAGCAAACTGTTTCTTTTGCAACACGGGCTTCGTCCTAGAGCTGCTG
The DNA here is from genome assembly GCA_035583155.1 of Acropternis orthonyx. Lineage (NCBI taxonomy): Eukaryota > Metazoa > Chordata > Aves > Passeriformes > Rhinocryptidae > Acropternis > Acropternis orthonyx. The sequence goes on from JAWWEU010000111.1 coordinate 114,713,392, forward strand.
ACCTTGGATACTCTCCCAACCTTCCTGCAAACTAAGGACTTTGTCTTTCTTGTTTCCTGTTGGCAGAGGAGGAGGGGAGGGATAGGCTGGCACATCCAGAGGACTTGGTTTCAACCTGTGTTTTTAGGAGGGAAGGGGGCATGGGTGTCCTAAAGGGTCTGCAGAAGAAAGTGTGCTGTCTGTAAATGGAAATGTATTCATTTAGAAAATGAATTATTAATCTGGTAAGTGGAGGGGGAAAGGATGAAAAGCATTTGTAGCTGGTGTAAGAGCTAAAAAAGCTGACTTTTCTCTCGCTGTGGCTTGTTTGAGACAATTGCCAGCAAGAGCAGGGAATGTGCAAAAGGAAAGTGTATGCAGGGCTGTGCAAAGTGATTTTCCCCCTGGTCTCAGCCCTGTGCTCAAGAGGAGCAGACAAGGTGGTGACTCTGGGACATAATTTTGGCTGTGGATTCTTCCCCCTCTCCCTGTTCAGTTAGGAAATACTAGCTGTGTGTCTATGTGTTCCCTTGTGCTGCAAGTCTTCCCTTTGCCTCTTTAAATACACGCTGGCTGCTGCTGTGCTCAAACTTCTTGGTGAAGTCTTCGCTTTGGGGATTGTTGTTTCTCCCCTCATTTATTGCTTTTATAAATATGTGGTGCTTTATAGTGGTGGGCAAGGTGGGATCTCTCTGGAACAGCTAATCCACAAATACTCCATAGTTTATTTTTACTGAGACCACTGGCCTGTTTTCACGCAGTAACTTTCCTTCCTCTCCAACAGTGAGCCCTCCTTCCTATTCCCACCCTTAACCCCCACCAAAACAGAAGTTATCCATTAAAAATAACATTTTATTTAGTGTGGGTGGGTTTTGTTTTGCAAGGAAGCCACTGAGTTGATGCATCTGCATAGTTGGGGGGGTTACAGTCAGGAAAATATCTACTTGGAAATGAAGATGGTTGAGTTTAACTGATTTATGTGGTAAAGAACTGTGGCTGCTGCCCATTTGAGTTCTCTGCTTGCATCTTGTAGCCTTGAATGGCATCCCCTGATTCCTTAGGAAGGGATGTTAATGTTTTGGTTATAAGCTGATTGTTACAAAACATTTTATATGGTAATGATGCCAATAGGAGGGAGAAGAGCTGACCCTCAAATTCCCTGTCGTGTTCCCAGTTGGATTGTTGGGTTTTTGCAGTGACTGAGAAGCTGTTTTATGACTGAGTGGGTGATTCAGTTTCCAGGGAATCCAGCAGTGGCAGTTTTAGTGGAGCACATTTGATTAACGATTTTTGTTTTCTCATCCCGTGTGAAGAGTTGTGTGTTAAGCATTAGACGCAGAATCCTAAACTAATGGAAATTTTAGTATTTGGCTTTCAGCTTCCCAAAATGGTCTGATGTCTCTTGGATTTAGAGGAACAAAATATGGGTGGTTGAGGCCAGTTGCTTCAGACAGAGAATAAGCCAATCCTGTTCTTCTCTTAGAATTCAAACATCCTCCTGCTCGTCAACATAGATATTCATAATTGCCCTTGGAATTCAGGATTAGCTGCAGGAATTGTTGAGCAACCTCTAGATTTATTTTAGCAATAGCAAAAATAATGCTTTTCTTGGAGATGTGTATGGTTAAAATAATTAAAAGAGCTTATTAAGATACAAGTAGAAACATCTGCTTTTATCCTTGATTTGGGGAACTGCTGTGTGAGGAGGTGCTAAATCATGATCGTGTCATATAAAGTGCTTTTGCGTGTGCTGTCCCACATGAGTTGCAGTCAAGTTGCATCTAAAAGCAAGATGTTCCAGCCAGAAGAGATGAGCAGGAGGCAGTCTGGGAGTTCAAAGCCAGAATTCCGCAGGAACCATCCCTTGGCTCTGTTCAGTGCACATGAAAGCCTTACTTCTCATCCCTGTTCATGTACACCAGCAGCTCGCTGTGTAGCTACACTTGTAGCCTAAAAATAGCTCCTTTGCAATGCAGGCTTGGCATCAGGAGTTGACAAGTTTGTTTGATATCACCTTTATGTGTTTGGTGGTGTTTTTTTTTTCAGGGAAATAAATGGCTCCTTAACCGTGTGTGTGAATTATCAGACTATCTATTCACTGAGACCACAAAATATTAACTCTTGCATGTGGCACGTACCACAATTTGTCTCCCAAATAGATCTCTGGAAAAGAGAAGTTTGAGTGAAACCAGCTGCCAGCAAGTGTCTGGTGCTGGCGGCTACTGTGGAACAAAAGAGCAGTGTGAGGAGGTAATTTATTAGTTTAGATTTTGGGTGGGAATCAACTTTTTTTCTTTATCTTGTTTTAGGTTTTTACAGTTCCAGAGTTTCAGCTTTGTGCCCAAAGTGTGCCAGAGCCCACGTGGAACATAAGCTCGATCTTCATTCCCTCCATAAGGAGATGACACAGGATTTTCTCTTTACTGTGGTCTTTTAGTGAGGGTAGATTTTATTTTTAAAGGTTGCAAAAGTTTCACAGTTCCCTGAGAGGAGGTTGCAGTGGGGTGGGTGTCCTCCCAGGTAATGCCTCAAGTTGTGCCAGGGGAGGTTTGGCTGAGAAATTAGGGAAAATTTCTTCATGGAAAGGGTTGTCAAGCACTGGCACAGCTACCATGGAAGTGGTGGAATCACCATCCCTGGAAGTGCTCAAAAAAGCCTGTGGATGTGGCACTTGGGGGCATGTTTTAGTGGTGAACATGGTGTTGGTGGACAGTTGGACTCGACGATCTTAGAGGTCTTTTCCAACCTCTACAATTCTATGATTCCCTATTTAGGTGAAGAATTTGGAGGTACAAACAAGAAATTTCATCAGCTTCCAACAGGGATATGTGATTGCTTTTCTGGTTATTAGGATTTTTTCTCTCTTTAATTGCAGTGCTTTGTGGCAGAATTGACTGGTGAGACTCAACAGAAACTTTTGCTCTCTAATGCAGATGAAATCCATCCCTGTACCAAAGGCCACGAGCTATTCCAAGAGCAGATTCCTGTGCCTTTAACTAATATTTTACAGCGCTAGAGCACATGGTGAGGAGAATTGAGATGTTTCTACATTTCCCCCAATGCCTGAGTATTAATTTTGTGGGAATCATTCCTGGCAGTGGGAATCAGCAACAGGTCTCAGTTTCTTGGGCTTTCTATAAAACCAGTTTATTGTGGTGGAATTCACAGAAGAGCCAAACAGGTGTTGTCAGGATGGACATCGTAAATGCTTTGGTGCACAAAAAGCCTTGGAGCTTTGTGTTCACAACATCAGATCCATCCTGCAGTTGGGGAAGGGTCAATTTGGATGAGATCTAAGAAGTTGTTTAAAAAGAGGGTGGTGAGGCCCTGGCACAGGTTGCCCAGAGAAGCTGTGGCTGCCCCTGAATCCCTGGAAGTGTCCAAGGCCAGGTTAGATGAAGCTTGGAGCAACCTGGGATAGTGGGAGGTGTCCCTGCCCATGGCAGGAGTGTTGAACGAGATGACCTTAAAAAAAAGGTCCCTTCCAAACCATTCTATGGTTTTATTCATATGGCTATGTGAAGTCTGGTTCACACGCAGCCCTGGGGCATCATTTCTTGTCATCCAGCTCTGTGATTTCCTGGGCTGTTTTCCCTATTTTCAGCCCCTTTATATTGTATAAGTGAGGGGCAGGCACTAAGTGGCTGCAGAGCTGCATTTTTACAGCACAGGACACTTGACCATGCAATGAACTTTTAATTGACATGCAATACAGCACATGTGTAATGTCCCGAAAAGGACTTTTTAAAACATCTACAATTGCAAACAGCATTTGCTGCAGAAACAGTGCTGTGGAAGGGTTTAAGTCTCCTTTTGGGGTGGGTTTTTTTTTTTGAGGGAGAAGTGTTGAAAGGGATTTCAAAAGAGAAGGCATGCTGGGGAGATAAACAGCTCTGTGTCTCCGAGCGGCACAGGAAGCCAGTCCGTGGTGTTGCTTGCGGGAAGCTCTTAGAAGTAATTAGTGATAAGAGTGAGCAGGAGGAAATCTGGTTGGCAGCTGCAGCACATTGAGCAGAGCCTCTGACCTTGGCCTGGAGGTGCCTGGAGGCTGCTGGGGAAAAGGTTTGCTGCCAGAGCTGCTGGGTTTGCCTGAATCCCCTTGGAAAAACTCTGGAATCTAGTGACGACCCACAGGGTGCAGCTTCTCACCAAAGACACTGCTCAGTACGTGGTAGAAGTTGGTTGATAGACTGGAGGACTCGTGTTTGCGCCTTTTGGGTGCCTAATCTAATCCCAGAGTAGCAGGAGCAGCTGCCCAGAGTCTGCCGGAGGGTGGGAATTGTATCCTCCTTGCAAACACTCCTTTGCCCCTGCGTGGGACAACGTGAGAGTTGGCAAGAGCCAGCGAGTCCCTGGCCAGACTCCAGAGCCCAGGAGATTGGCTGGCAGGGAAGTCCATGGTGGGATTTAGCCTGACACGATTTATTTGGATAAAAGGGATAGCTGATGGTGTGTGGTGCATGTTCCACCTTGCTAAATATCGTCATTCTCTTGCCAGAGCGTGAAGTGATAACTTAATCCCTGATTGCTTCTCACAGCGCTGCAGGCCACGGGCTCTGGAGGAATGTTTGTCGGCCAGAAATGATGTACAGCTTCACCAAGCCCAGTCTCAGTGCCTATTCCAGCCAAGTCACTTCAGAATTCATTTGTGGACAGATCCTTTTACACTTTCTACACTGTAGCTTCTGTTTTTGTCCACTCATCACACCGCTCTGCTAATGCCTGTTACTGATTCCTATTTTCCCCCAGCATGAATAAATTACCCACATTAATGCACAAGCCTTTAAGCAGTTGCCATGTTGGGTTTTTGGGGTGATGGGTGTTGGTACAAGTGTTCAGTGAAAGAATTTTTTGTACACAAGAAGAAATAAATACCACTGGAACAAGAAGCGGCATATTCAGAATGATCTCCCTCATTAAAGCCTGGATTATCTGATTCCCCAAATGGGAGCTTTTAGTGGGAACACAATGGGCATGAAAGAACTGCAGCGCTTTGAAATACTTCTGGGATGTGTTGACTCAAGAATAGTCCACAAAATATTTCCTGCACTTAAAAATGACCGCGGTGATTTGCTGAGGTGGGAGGGAGAAGAATAGACAAAACACATGGGTAAGTTCCTGTGGCCAAAAGATGAATTCAGGAAATTTAGGGGCTACAGTGAATCAGCAGCACCAATTTAGGAAGGAATAATTGGGCTTTAACCACCAAATACTGAACAAACCTATATTTCTTCAGTATTTTTTCAGTGCCTGGGGGGTCTCTCTTTCCTTTTCACTGCAAAGATGTTATTTTTTGTCTTCCGAACAAGTTCTCTGTGCAGATCTGGGTGCTCTCATGCATTTCTGGGTTTAAGCAAATATTTCATTCTGCCTCGAGCGCTGTGAGATTTCTTCAGCAGTCCCAAGCCATTAGCAGGGCAGGAACAGGCCATGGGAGCCAAGCTGTCATGGTGAAGGTTGGCCTGTAATTTTCATAATATGCTGTATTTTGCCTTTGCTTCTCAGCAAACAGGTCAATTATAGCTTATTTCTCATCCTTGTGCTGGGAAGGAGAAACAGCTGATTGGAATGGTGCGCTGGGGATAAGGATTTCTTTTCTAGGTCAGGCATGAGGGACCCTGGTACAAAAATGTTGCCCTGGAAAGCATTTCTTTCTACTCTGCATTTCTTTGGGACTAAGTTTGTATTTATTTCCCCCTTCCTCATGCCAGGTACTCTAGGGGTAAGATTTCTGTCTGGAAGGCAGAGATAGATGGGATATTGGGAAGGAATTCTTGGCTGGGAGGGTGGGGAGGGGCTGGGCTGGAATTCCCAGAGAAGCTGTGGCTGCCCCATCCCTGGAAGTGTCCAAGGGCAGGTTGGGCAGGGCTTGGAGCAACCTGGGCTAGTGGAAGGTGTCCCTGCCCATGGCAGGGGGTGGAAAGAGTCCCTTTCAAGCCAAATGTTTTCTAGGATTCTGTGATCTGGGCAGGTGAAGAAAGCAATCCCTTCTTCACATCATTTGTGGCAGAACCATAATCTTGAAGCTGCTCAGGGCGTTGGCATAAATAGGGTGAAAACACTTGAAATCTTAAAGAAAAAGTTAGTGTATCAGCAGATGCCAAAATGCTTCACACTTCTACTGACATCCAGCATATGGAAGATGTCATATGGATATTGGAATCTCAGAGCTGTAGAATTGTTTAGGTTGGAGAGGACCTTTAAAATCAAGTCCAACCATTCCTCCAGCTCTGCCAAGCCCACCACTAAACTCTGTCCCAGAACACCACAACTGTTTAAATCCCTCCAGCGATGGTGGTAAGGATACTGGGTTGCTGCCTGCTTTCTTATCTCCATGTTATCAGTCAGATTGTCTTATATAGGTGGAGGAATATAGATAGTCTGGAGAGGGTAGACTGGGGAGAGAGGGAGGGGAGGGAGTCTGTGCTCTTGGGAAGAGGGAAAGGCAGTGTGACACGTTATTCTTTTTTGAGGGATGTAAACACTAATTTTACTATAACTGAATGTCTGAGGCTGCTAATACATGTCAGGATTTTTCTGAAGTGCTCTTTTTGTGCTGCCAGTGCCTTGACAAGCTGCCGTTCCCGGGTTCCTCTTTTGCTGGAGTGGTTCAGATGTGTTCCTGTTCCTTCAGCCTCCCCCAAAGGTTTGAGTTGAGAGCACACAGATCTTGTGCAACAACCTCTGCGTTCTCACTGCGATCGTGGACCGTGGGTGTGCTGAAGTGAGGAAGTTCAGGCACTTACTGGACCTTGGAGCCAAGGCAAATCACTTCTTTATGCTAATGGCCAACCCTTCTTGCCTACAGCTCTTACCTTCTCCCTCCTCCCAGCTTCATTTGTGGTTCCCAGCGTGTGTGTGGTTGAGTCCCTCATTCAGAACTGGATCCAAAACAGGCCATGAGTAGACTCACCACATGAAAAGAACACTTTCCTTAGCACCTTCCTGGTTCTGGAGGCACCAAAAATGACTCTGAGGTGTAAATTCTTGCACTGTGCATGTGCCCAGATCTTCCCTCTTTAGCAGCTGAAGACCCAGTGGTGCTGAAACTGCACTGAGACTCAGAGAGTGAGTGGCCACTATATCCAGTTAAATTCCCAGTCTTATAAATACACTGTGCATATACAAACCACACCACTGAAATGGATTTCTTTACAAAATGTGACCACAACAATGTTGTCTTTTGAATTCCAGCCACTTCAGGCACTTCCTACTTGCCTAATGCCTGGTGGATGTGTTAAAAAAGTCAGAGAACTGAGTCCATGTCTCCTCAAACAGGGATCACCCTCTCCAAAGAGAGGAGGGTAATGCTTTTCCCTTGAAGGCAAGGCAGACTTGTGGAATGAAAAAAGATGGTGTAGGAAGTAATTTGATTTATTATTTAGGCCTCCAAGTGGGAAGGTGTCTCCTGACTTGTAGTCTCTGTGATTATGTAAAACAAATTGCATGGACAGTCGTGAGATAAATGACTGAGAGATCCTTGGGGCTGTCAGAAAATGTCTGGTAGTAGGTGTTACACTCCAGAGCTTATTCATGGTGTCAGGGATTCAATGGAAGGAGAGTGGACAGGGAATTAGCAAGTACTCAGAGACACTTGAGCAGAGAAGACACCTCTTCTGCACCCTGTGTTTGGACGGTGTTGGTACCTATTTATCAGAAACAGAAGACATCACCGAAATGTTCTGAATGCTCTCGGTGAATAATTTGTTTCCCTGAGCTGAAGAGCCCTTACAGTAATTTCCTTAACTTGCAATGATTGTGTGGTTAATGTGAGGGTGAAGAGCTCGTGGGCTGCTCTGGAGGCTCCGTGACTGTGGATCCATTCCTGCTCCGTGCTCCTTGTCATGGACTGTTCTCTTTTCCTCATCCTGGTTTGAAGCAGAGAGAGGCTGAAGGAGGTTTTGAAGCAGAGAGAGGCTGAAGGAGGTTTTGAAGCAGGTTTTGTGGAGACATTCTTGGCTGAGTTGGAGGGGCTGGGATGGAATTCCCAGAGAGGCTGTGGCTGCCCCTGGATCCCTGGAAGTGTCCAAGGCCAGGTTGGACGGGGCTTGGAGCAACCTGGGCTAGTGGGAGGTGTCCCTGCCCATGGCATGGGGTGGAATGGGATGATCTTGAAGGTCCCTTGCTACCCAAGGGGAAAAAAGTCTTGGGCAAACTGTTTTCTTCTGTAAAGTACAAATTTCTGTAAAATATTGAAAGCATCTTTACAACTTGTAATTATATCCACATCAGGAAGGCTTTTCTCTGCAATTATCTCACTAAATATTCAACCAGGTGTGGAGATTTTCTTCCAAGACGCTTCCCCATGATTCAGTAGCCTAAAATAGGACTCTCCTTTCTGAGTTCTCCTACTTTATCCTATGTGCCTATGGCATGTGTGGGTATTTTGACAATTCCTTGTAGTATCCTCCCCTTGCTTTCCGTGGTGCCCAGTAGATAATTCTGGGATTAATCCTGTGTGACCGTGGCTTGGCTAAAGGTTATCCTGGATGTGAACATTGTGTGTGTTGATGCTGTAGAGCAAGATTATCATATATTTTCCTGGATGTTTTTACAAGTGATTTTCCTGCACATTTATGTGTGCACAGGCACACACGTGCTGCTCCACCTGCCATCATTTTCCATTTGGGATCTACTGGAGGAATTAATCAGCTGCCACACTGTGAGAGGGCATTTCCCCCTTCCCTCCCGTGGTTCTAAAAAGGTGGCTACAGCCCACTCCATTAAAAAATATTTGAGTTCACAATAGTAATTGAAAGTTTGGGGACTGGCTGTTCACCAAACATTCTCTAGAGCACAATGGGATCCGGACATCTAAGTATTTACAAACAAAAGGATAAAGTTGTAATCCCCTTGTCATAACAGCAGCTTTATGGGATCCATGCCCCACTTGAATGTGGTCGGACCTAAGCTGATTATTGGACCAACAATACGGAAAATTCAGCTCCCAGTACAAAATACCCCAAACCCACAAAGCTGCTGCTCAGCCCGAGCTCTTGGGATTTTGGGGCTCTTTTTTTGTTGTTGTTGTTGTTATTTTGAGTGAGCTGGCAAAAATTGGATTTGTCAGTAGAAACCAAGTCACCGCCAACTACGCCTGGAATGCCTCGGAGCTCTGGAGGAATTTTCCAAGGAACAGTGATCACCTTTGTTCCTTTGAGCTGCACAGTTTTAGGCTTTGAACTGTGTCTGACTTACACTCTGGGGTGATTTTTTTTTTAGTGAATTTTTGAGTTTTGTTTTAGAGAGGCCGTTTCTGATTGCAAAAAGTCTTTTGCTCAAATGGGGCATTTGGGTTTCTCCCAGAGAGCTCAATGTTGCTGGGGAAGGGAAAATGAGTTGCCTTTAGAACAGTGTTAATTGGAGAATTTAATCAGAAATTGGGGTCTGATGAGACTCAGCATTTTGGTACCTCTTGGCCTGTGTGTAAAAATGGGGAAAGAACATTTATAAACTCTTAAACCCCAACAACCTTCAGCACTTGACAGTCTGAAATATTCTGGGAAAATGGATTTCTAGAAGCTTGAAGTGATCCAACTTGATTTAGTTGGCTTTTCCTCTCATTGTACACCTGGCAGCAGCAAAATGTGTTGCAAGTTGTGTTTCTCTGATATGCAGAAAGAGAGGAAACAGCTTCTCAATTAATTCTACTATTCCTTATCAGCTGTCAAACTGCTATCTTTCAGTTATGTCTGTGTTAGTAAAATAATTAAATTTATTTTCTACTTTTTATGTCACCATTGGTTGACTTTTGTTTTTTTCCTTTTTAATGCCAGAAAATAAACTTTGCAGCTGAAAGTTAAACAATAATACTCTGACCATTGCAGTGGCTTTTCTAAGTGCTGGAGCTTCAAAATGCCTTATTCTGAATTTTTCATTCATACAGAAAGAAAACAAAACACAAGCTACTAATTAAGGGATCTGCTTCAGAAAGATAACCGGGCTCCCAAACTTCTGACAAATGCAGGATCTTCCTGATGAGTTTTTTTTTGTGCCTTATCTGGTATGCCTGAAGTTGTTGGCCTTGAGACTCGCTGGTGCTGGAGCACCTCAGTAATTCCTGCTGCACTTCCCAGCTTCTCCACGCTTGGAATCTCCCCTAGTCCGATGGAGGTTGGAACAAGATGGTTTTTAAGGTCCCTTCCAACCCAAAGCAGTCTGTGATTCCATGAAAACGCTGTAGAGAGGAGCCACAAAGGCATATGAAGCATGAAGTTCATGGTTTTCCATACAGGTGCTTTTTTGGGCCAGACTTAACCAGGGAAAGACAGGAAGGAAAAGGAAAAGGAAGGAAAGACCTGTGGGAGCAACTGACTCTGTCCAGTGTAGCAGCAGCTCTTTGCTTTCCGGGAATAGCTGGTATCTGATAAAGTTGTGTGTGTCAGAATATGGTGTAGTTATTGTGCTGCTTCCATCTGCAACAAATTATTAATAAAATCCCAGAATTCAAGACTGACTGATGTTGGGAAGGACCTCTGGAGCTCATGGGACATTTGTCCTTTAGGTGCTACACTGAAGTTTTTCCTTTGGCTTGACACCAAGAGCAAATCTGAGGCTGCTTTTCCTTTTGTGTTGATATTCCCATGGGCACTTAGGTGCAGTTAGAACACGGCACTTCCCTTCCAAATTTCCTTGGAAGCATGGAGAAGGAATCATGGATGTGAGCTACAGCAGGGCCTGTGAATGTGCGCTGTGAGCAGTTCACCTGCTCCTTGATGTAAAACTCTCAGGAACACAGTGGTTTGGGCTATATCGGTACAAACTTCAACACAATAAACCTCCTACAAAGCAGAGCTGTTCCTGAGTCTGAAGGGAAAATTACTGTGACACACGATGCCAACTTTGCTTTAAAGAAAATGTACGTGAATAGGAGTTGATTTAAGGCAAACTAACTCAGCTGGGAGCACAAAGATGTGGCTTTGCAGGGTGATCTCTGGGAGACACCTTCACCTTTCCAATGCAAAGCCCCAGGGAGGTTTTGCCCATCAGTATGTTTTTCTGGTTGTATTTTTAGCTGCTTTCGAGAGTTTTTGCCAAACAGCTCCTGCTGAAGGGCATAAAATAGCACTAATTACACTGGAATTTGATATGCTTGTTTTTGCAGTGGTTATGGAAGATTGAAAGTGGAAGGCAAAAGGAATTTCTGGGAATTTGCTGAGACCTTCCTAATTTGTAGTTGGAATTTGTTCCCTCTGTTGTTTTTTTTTTACCCATCAAATTCGTATTATATTTTGCTATTCCAGAAGCTTCTGAAAATGACAAAATGTTATGTTTCAGTTCCGTAACTCCAGCATAACCTTGTGCCACTGGGCAGTATCAGCCAAATGTATAGTCTGGATGTTGTTGCAGTCGCTGTTGGCGCAGAAAATGTTCTTTTTTCAAAGCAAAACTCATGCCTGGCGTGTCAGCTCATGTCCTCCAGCCTCTGTACCTCTTTTCCCTGCTTCCTGCCTTGCCACCTCCCACCTTTCTCCCTTTGCCCCATCTGCCTGTTTCTGATGTAGACAAGGAGTGAGATGTGCTGTGACTGATTTAGAGCATGTGCTGATTTGCCAGCTGGCTGCTGTCTGGGAGCTGTGGGGTCAGCCAGACAGAAGAGATAAGGCCTGAGCTGTCCTTGCCTCTTCCCAGGCTTGGTTCACCTCTGCTCATCTGCTGGAGTGTTTTCCCCATGAGATCTGCAATATCTCAGATGTACTTAAGCTCACTATACCTTCCTCCTCCTTTTGAACAAGGAAAAGCTGATCTGGGGTGTTATTAAAAGGCCACTGCTAACTGCTCTGCAACAGAGAAGTTTATTGTATTTGAATATATAATTTAATTGCTGTTTTCTTTAAAGAAACAGAAGCATCTTGTGCATATATTGGTGGTCTCAGCTCTTATTTTATCCATCTTTTTAAATTGTGCCTGGGATTTGTGGAGCCACCAGCAGGTTTATGGGAAAACAAATGTGTCCTGATCAAGAAGTTCATCAGGACACATTTATACTGTGTAAGAGGGAGTTTAAAAAGAAATGGTTACTCAGTCTGCATGTCTTCAGTTCACTCTCAAAACAGCAAATACAGTCATGGAATCACAGAATGGTTTGAGTTGGAAGGTACCGTAAAGACCATTCTGTTACAACCCCCTGCCACTGGCTGCAACAAATAAAATAGTGTTAAACGTAGGCAGTTGTTTTAGAGTGTTCTTTCAGCCTTTTTAATTTCAGTATTAAATTAGATACATTAGACTCCCCCTGCTTCTATTTGACATTGAGCTGAGAAGAGATAAAAGAAGGGAGCTGGCTGAGGAAGGTCCTGTCCGTCTGGATACAGGTGAAAACAAGCAGCTGAAAACATCTCAGTGACATCCTTCAGCAGCTGAAAGATAAGTTTTCCCTTCCTGCCCTGGATGTTTGTGCTGCATCCGAGATAGATGTGAATTGTTGGCTGTCAGCCGAGGAGTGATAGCGAGTCCTGCCTGGCCCTTGGAACAGCAGCATCCCTGAGGAACAATCCCAGGGCTGGCTGCTCCTTTCCCTGCCCTGCCCTGCAGACACTGGGTTGGACACGGCTTTGATGGGAGCAGTTTGCAGGGACACGACTGTAATGGCCTTTTCTGCTTTGGAACTGCTTTTCTGGTTCTTTACTGTTCATTACAAATTGTCAGTATTGAAGTCCTCAGTGTTTTTTACTAATGCCAGACTTATCCATAGGAAATCATGGAATCATAGAATGGTTTGGATTGGAAGGGACCTTAAAGCTCATCCTGTTCCAACCCTCTGCATGGGCAGGGACACCTTCCACCAGCCCAGGTTGCTCCAAGCCCCGTCCAGCCTGTCCTTGGACACATCCAGGGATGGAGCAGCCACAGCTTCTCTGGGCAACCTGTGTCAGGGCCTGTCCCCCCTCACAGGGAAGAATTTCTTCCATATATCTAATCTAAATTTCCCCTCTTCCATTTGAACGCATTACTTCTTGTCCTATCCCTACAATTCCTGACAAAGAGTCCCCCTCTGTCTTCTCTGTAGCCCCTTCAGATCCTGGAAAGTTGCTCTGAGGTCTCCACACAACATTCTCTTCTCCAGGCTAAACATCCCCAACTTTCCCAGCCTGTCTCTATAAAGAAGGTGCTCCAGTCCTCTTCCCAACTTTGTCACCTCCTCTGAACTTGCTCCAACAGTTCCATGTCCTTCTTATACTGGGGGCACCAGAACTGTACTCAGAACTCCAAGTGGGGTCTTACAAGAGCAGAGCAGGTGGGGAAAAATCACCTCTCTGTTCTTTGCAAATGTTGTTATCCATGTTTTGTTGTAGGAGACACTTCCCTGCTCTGTAGGTGATGCTGCCCTTGGTCTTCACCTTTCCATCACCTGTGGGATGGACTGCAACAACGCACGCTTCTTCCAGCATGTCCTTACAGCTAAACAGGCTGCTGTGGGTGCTCTGTTTCCATATCTATTCATTTCCTGAGGGATTTTGAATCAGGCTGAAAATCCTTTCATGGGTCTGTGGGCCCAGCACGCAGCTGCAACGTTAATGGGTTGGTGTGTGCCCAGCACAATGCTGTGTGATTCAGGCTGCACCCTTAATGCTTTCCTTGGGGAAACATTTGTCCCATTTATTCTCTCCGTGGTCAAAAGTACACAGAACAAGCTGCAGCTCTCTGTAGCTCTGCTGTGTCCTAAATTCTGAGTTCCTTAGGGCTCATGCTTGGATTAAGGAAGACCAGAAAGGTGGGTTTATGTGTTTGTGCAGCTCTTCAGAAGTTGAGATACTCAGTTCAGACTAAACGCCTTAAATTACGCTTGGTGATACAAAGCCCAGCGTAATCCATCCTCTGAAAATCGTGTATGTGATAGGACTTCTCAGATTACATCCTTCATGCTGCTTTAACCCAAATACTCAGCAACATGTCCCGTGTTGAGGGCTGGAAAGATCAAGCACACTGTCACAGTATAATCCTGCCTTGGAATTGGGCTGGGAATTTGAGCATGGCTGCTTGAATGAACAGCAGTGCCACAGCTCTGAGTGCTGAACTCAAACTCCAAATCCATGGTTACTATTCTCCTTATTTTCCAAAGAGAATGTTCATCCTGTAGGAATAGGAATTAGCCTGCCCTGTAAGCAGAGCTCCCTTAAAAGCCACTTAGTTTCCAGCCAAGTCCTTCAGCAAAATGCTCCGTGGAGCACAGAAAACCATGAAAATGCTCCTGTGTCTCTCCTGGAGGAATCCAGAGGGGCTCTCTGGTGTCTCCAGGTCTGGATGAAAGCCCTGGTGGAGGAGATTCCCTCAATAAACCTCCCTGTCCACGTCCAGGAGCAGCAGCAACAGTCCACACTGTTGCTGCCAAGGACCTTGGGAGAGCTTTTATTCTGGTTTATCCAGATGGAAGGGGGAAAGGGGTCATGTTGTTACTGCTGACTTGAATGACCCTGTGGCACCGGGTGACCTTGACTTAACTAATCACCCTGCAGAGCAGGTCATGCCAACTGCTCTCCAAAGGCACCGTCGTTCCTGTTCTGTCAAACACGTACACGTAGTAGGTCCAAGCATGAGTAAAAGGAGGTGATGGGCTTGCTTAATAAATAAATATTTTTGAGAGGCAATGATGGAATTACTATTTTTAAACTCACTTCTCAACCCATGTGAGCAGCAAGAGCTCTGAGAGTAATCTTGTATGGCTCCCACGTCTTCCCCCTGATCTGCTCAAAAGAAATCAGTGTTGCTTGTCACAAGACTTTACTCGTTACTGATGTCATGTGGAAGGTCCAGGACAAGGAGAATGTCGGTGGTTTGTTGTGTATTTACTCCTTTTATTCCGGCCTCAGATGTGGGGAGGCTGCACAACCTGGGTTGGGGCACTGACTTGATGCCGTGCTGTTGCTTCAAAGGTCACTCCAGTAGTTTTGTACTCGCTGTTTAAAAGTAAACAAAAAAAACCCCAAGCTTCTAAATTCTGTGCATAACAGATGAGAGGAATTGCTGTTCTCTGCTCATTCTTTTAGGGAAGCAAATGTTTGCTCTGCTGTCCCAGCAACCGTGAGAGAGCTGAGCTGGGCAAGGCCAAGGGCTGGACTCTGAAATTTCCTCTTGAATAACACTCCTGAAGTTCCTGTTCAAGTGGTTTTGGAAATTTTGATGTTGCTTGGGTGCTTTGTTTTTAAGAGGCAATGGCACTCAGCGAGAGAGGTGTCACAAGAAAAATAAACCTGGGAGGGAATGGGGAAGAGGTGGTGGCAGCATGAGGAAAATCAGTGGGTTTGAATTTAAAACCGGCTTAGAGCAGCACCTCAAATCTTGCTCCTGGAAAGGTTTGTAAAATGACTTGGGATCTGTAAACAAGGAGAGAAATGAACTTTTTAAATACAGCATTCCGATGATTAATGGTAGCATAATTAAGCTAAAATCACTACAACTAACAGTCCTTGTTTTTGTCTTTTTTTTTCTCCCCCTGCCCTTGTGCCAAATCCTTTCTGCTCCTGATGCATTGGGGAACAGCAGGACCCACCCAAAGGTAAGGGCTTTTATTGCACGTTACATATCACTGTGTGAAAATTGTCCTATCACTTATTTAGTCTTGGTGTATCCAAATATTGGAAGCATTTTGGAAAGCAGCTCTGCCGTTGATCAGCTGTTGGGTAAGAAACTCGAAGCATCTCCTCGCTGCAGAACAGCCTGTGCCAAGAAATGAGTCAGAGGAACAAATGAGAACATCCACACTCAGCACTGCAGGCTCTGAATGGAAGATACTTGTTCTTTGTGGGCTTTTAAAAGCCCTTTCTGGGGTTTGTGTTAAAGCCAACTCGTTTTGTTGTTATGATCCCGTGACTTGTGTTTGGTTTGAAGATGCCTCTCCCTGCCCTGGTGTATCAGGGTTCACTTTATTGATGTGGTCATGTAGCCAGGGATGTTTTACTAAGTGTTCTGAGGGCATAAAATGTTTAAATAATATATTTATTTGTAAAATAAATTCAAGGGGAAAAAAGATACCCTAATTTTAAATAAAGAAGCTGCTGTTTCCTCAATTAGAGGAGAGAAAATAACCACTTCTATCTCTTATTGCTGGGACATTGTGTAGTATGAGGGGGACAGCAATGTATTTTTGAAGATAAGTTATTTAAATTTCAAGGATTTTGCTGTATTAAGCATTTTCAGAAATGTGGGCAGTCACCAGTGTTGCAATGCAGAACATCCAGAGGGGAAAGAGCAGCTTCCATTAAGCTTAAAGGGGAAATCCACATTGCACTTCCCTTTTCCTCCATCCTGCAGAGTAAATTTTGCCCATGTGAATGTAGGTCAGGCATTACCCCTAATTATTTTATTTTTCCTTGCAAATACATACCCAGGGGAGCTGTTTTTGCAAACATCTGTCCCAAAATATGCGTTGTCTTATTTCAGGTCAGCTTTTAGGATGAAAGGTGCCTGTGGACCTTGTGATGGATTTACCACAAAATTGAAAGTTTTCTGTTAAAGAAGGTTATAATGCTACTCTTTTCATGATAAAACTGATTTATTTTATGTTATTCTTTACAAGTATTAGCCTTTGATGACTGCTTTAGTTTGTCATGGTATATAAACAAATACATACTCTTGTATGGAAAGAGGTTCCAACCCTAAGGCTTGTTTTTAATTTATGCAGACAAGATGCACGGGGAAATGGGAGGCAGGAACAGCTTGAGGACATCTGTCAGTTTGCAAAATAGGAACTCTTGTGAAAACTCAGTTGCGAGGATGGGCTTAAAGGGAGATGCTGAGAGCTCCTTGACACCCACTTGGTTGGCACATGGAGAGCTTTTGGAGAGCAAGGGGTGGGATCGGCACAGAAAGGAAGAAACAGGAACAAACAAAAGCTTATAGGAACACAAAGTGTTTGTGCAGGCTCTGAGAAAATAAGGAATCCTGGGGGAATGTGTGTTATGTTGGGAATGCCAGAGTTTGGGTAGCAGGTTTTCTGAGGTGCCCTGGTTGTGTCCCTACAGGTGTTCGCTTACGATCACTGCTTTTGGTCTATGGATGAATCTGTCAAGGAGAAATATGCAGGTAATATTTACTGGGGTGCTCTGCTTGTTGTCTGCAGGTGGGAAGGATCTCATTAAAATGCAGTCTTTGCTCCGGGCTCAGTGGCTGTCCCCTGGATTGTTTGCTATCCAAAGGAAAAGGGAAATCTTCAGTCATTCCTCTCTCTGACAACAGCAACAGGCACTGCCCCCCATTTGCAGCGCAGAGAGTGGAGAGACCCATCACAGGGATGGGTTACTCGTATTTGCAGCTTTATTTCTAATACTGTTCCAAGCCCATCCTTTTAAAAGCATCAAATCCATTTATTTTCAGGATTTGAGGAGCATTGTTACGTGTAGTTTCACGTTTCTCAGTGCTAATGGCAGTTTAGCATCATAGTACCACTTGATAAAGGAATATTAAAAAAAGCCAAATTTAATATAGGCACGTGTGAATTCACATGCCCTGGTAAGAGTGTGTAATGTGTTTCATTAAAAGTTTTCTATATGTTATTATAACTCATTTTGGCAAGTAGTTTTGGTAAAACATATATAGACTTAGCACTCCTGGAACCTGTTCCTTTCACACTTGCTATCTTTTAAAATTTGAGATCAGTTGAACTTGTCACTGTTAATTTTTAAAAAAATTACAAGAAAAATCAAAAGCATGTCCACTTCTTGATTTTAACTTCTTTAATAAATAACCAATGTGTAGTAATTAGTCAAGGAACTGAGAAAAATGCCACATTTTCAGCCACACAAATTGCATAGGGAGGTATGTATTTTGTTTCTGAAACTAATGGGAGTGCCTGTATAACTTATATTATGATCTGTTGTACAGTGGAAATGTTGGGTCCAAAACCATTTTGCTGTTACAATTATTAGTAATTTTGATGGGGAATTTATGGACTTGGATATAAAGATATGAACTTCAATGAGAGAACAGAAGAGCTTAGAGGAACATTAACATATTTGAGAGGACTTTCAGTCCCTAAAGTTCTGCCATGTTTTCTTCCTCTGCTTATAAAAGAAATTCTCAAAATAGAGATTTTTTTTTTTTTTTGAATAGGCACTACCCAAATATTTTAAGCCTTTCTTTCTCTGCTTGGAAAAGGATTCTAAAAGCTCCAAGTTGTATTACAAAGGAAGTGGTAGACCCTATATTTTCCTAGTGCATACCTTGTAGTTTAATATCTTCCACATAGTTGTGACTCCCTCTCTGCAAAAATCTCCCCATACCTTATACACTAAAATTATCTGCTGGTTCCCTTAGATGAAAATCAAGTGGTGGTTGTTAAAATGTACAGTTTGAGTGTCTTTTGGTGAGGGGGTGTCATTCAGCAGTGGATTAAATTCTGCAGCTGGCAGTAGATTCTCTACTGATAGAAGTCCTGAGTGTGGACATTGATAGGATGTTGCTTTAAGCACATCCAGGTTCGTGCAGGATAATCCCAGGTTTTTATGGAAGCATAAACCTGGAGCACATCCTCTGGTGCTGATGGACTTGCTCCTGTCCAGGGAGCAAACACTGGATGTTATTTAGGCAGGGAAAACACCAACTGCTTTTGCACACTCATTGCAGAGTCCAAACCAAGGGGCAAAATACCTTTTGCAGTGCTGCAGTGTTCTCTTCTGTGCTTTATTTTGTAGGTCAAGATGTTGTTTTCAAGTGCCTTGGGGAGAATATTCTTCAGAATGCCTTTGAAGGCTACAACGCTTGTATCTTTGCCTATGGGCAGACGGGTAAGTCCCAGAGAGGCAAAAATGCTCACTCAGAAAGTGTCACCTTCTGACTGGAGACTCTTTTCATGCCTCTTGTGACATTGTTTCATGAGAAATTACTTGTAATGGAGATAAGAAATGTTTTTCTCTCTTCTAGCATCAGATTAGAGGTGGGCAGGATGAGAAATAAGGTTTTGTTGTGCTGGCTGCCCTTATTTCTCACACTTTAGATTGCGATCTTCGGAATGACCGTGGTTGTCCTTGAGTTTGGAGCATCACACGGATTTTTCTGCCTCTGCAGTTGGAATAGTCTTGAGTTGTCGTTTGAAATGTAGTATTTAAAGAGTAATATGAAGAGTTTTCTCACTGTGGCACATCTGTGGGTGTTAGTGGGGTGTCATTTACTTTTTCTACCTGAAAAATTCTCCAGCAGTTGGAACTAAATTTCTTGTTTTCCTGTTAAATAGCCTTTAGCCTAGTGGTGTTTTGGTTGCTTTGAAGTAGAAAACTGAACAAATAATCTTTCACTGAAAGACATTAATTAACTTTTTAACCTATTTCCTATCAACGTTCTGCCCAGCAAGAACCTTTTTTGCATGTACACTGATCTTAGATTCCCTCACACAGGATCTGGAAAGTCATACACAATGATGGGCACTGCTGACCAGCCTGGATTAATCCCTAAACTTTGCAGTGGACTCTTTGAAAGAGCACAGAAAGAGGAAAATGAAGAGCAAAGTTTCAAAGTAGAAGTATCCTACATGGAGATATACAATGAGAAAGTCAGAGACCTCCTTGACCCAAAAGGGTAAGTAATTTATGTGTAAGCAGCACTGTAAAATGTTGTCCTACACTCTTCCTTTCCATTACGAGTTTGCCTGAATGGATCCCATCTGAGGCAATTGCTGCTTCCTGATCTCAGCATCCTCTCATTTTAAATCAAAATAAAGTAGTAAGACTAAAAGCTTGCAGTAAATTTGCCCTGATGCCACCTTTTATGAAGTGACAAAACTATCTGTGTCAGCTTTTTACGTGTAGACATAAGGCTTTTCTCTTTGCATTATAGCCCTTGTTCTGTGCTTTATTACAGTATTTGTGAGACCATGCTGTTTGAGATCTGTCAGTGAGAGTTGACTCTGTGTAAATGTTGTCTCAAGTCAGTCATGTGCTTATAAATAACCTTTTTTTTCCCACCCAGAAGCCGTCAGTCATTAAAGGTTAGAGAACACAGTGTTTATGGCCCTTACGTAGATGGCCTATCCAAACTAGCTGTTGCTAGCTACAAGGTAAGGATCCATTTTATGAAGGGCTTGTCTTGACATTCTAAACCCCAGGGGACTGTCCCTTAAGCAGGACAGAATTGTTCAGTTGCTCCTCACTGCTGTGACTATAATGTGGATTTTAGAGCAATTGTGTTGTGATCCCTGGGGAAAAGAGGGTTAAGAGCAGAAACTCCCTTCATCCTGCACTAGTCAATAATTCTGGAAGTAATTCAGCTATTTAATGAAACACATTTCCTCCCAGCTTTTTGGTGTCATGAGAAAGTGTTCTGTGATTAACTGCAGAGACAGGCTCAGAACCCACTGTGTCACTTTTTGGCTCCCATGCTCCAGTCTGGTCATTTCCCCTCCCAGTAGCACGAGCTGGAATTTTATAAACTGGTGGTTGTTTGCAAAGCAAATACTTGAGAACATCACACCAAACTTGCTTGCTGGATAGTAAATGTTTATATGTGCATTCACAAAATGCTCTATTTTTAAAGAAGCGTTACTGTGGGGAAAAATGGGTAAATAAGGAATGGAGTTCTGTCATAAAACGGAATTGTCACCAAAACATGAAAGTAGTGCAGTCCCTCCTATTGCAGGTTCTCCAGGTGTTCATCTGCCACTGCTTGGTGGTTTCTGTTAAATCAAGACACATTTCATGCTTTGCCTTTCCATGTTGCCCAGCAGCTTTGTGTAATCCAGCATATGGAGTCAAAGTGGTCTGTGCTGCTCTGCTGTTTGACTGTTTTGGAGTTGTTTTAGCATCAGCCAGGTGGAGATGCAGAGAGAAAAGTTAAGCCCAAGACTCTGAAGCTGTAACTGTTTTACAGGACTGCTGTAAAACCCTGAAAAAGGGGCCTGCACCTTCCTCAAGTATCACAACTCAACATATAAAAAAACTTTATAAGCTTTTAAAACTTGGAGGAATATAATGACCTGTTCAGCCTGGTTCTGTTCCATCAACCTTTGAGCCTCCTGTCAGATATTCCAGACTCCAAAAGCACGTGTTTGACAACTGAGGCTGAAATTACAGGAGTTAAAACATTTCCTCCCTTGTTTTCTTTGCTTTTGAGTGTTTCTGTGTGCAGGCAGGTGCTTTATTTTGGTTGATAATTTAACATCTACATCGAGGAATGTCGCAACAGCATATAATTTGTAGGCTTTAAAGGGGAGACCACAACATTTCCCCCCTCGCATTTGATGAATAAACAGTGGGAAACTCACAAGAAAATACCCTGTTTTACCGCCATGAGAGTGTTTTTGTAGATAATTGAGGAGGTTTTAATGCAGGTTTTCTCATGGCTGTGAAAATTGTCTCCAGGACATCGAGTCCTTGATGTCTGAGGGCAACAAATCCCGAACTGTGGCAGCAACCAACATGAATGAGGAGAGCAGTCGGTCCCACGCCGTCTTCAAGATTATCCTCACCCACACCCTCTATGATGTACAGTCAGGGGTAAGAAAAACAACTTGCAAGGTCCAAATGTCAAGCATGGATGTGTCTCTTTGCTGTATTTCTTTTTAGGCAGCAGTGTGTAGATTAAAGGTGGAATGTGCAGGTGAAAAGCAGAAGAGCAGAGCGTACCTTGGGTTATTCCATGCCAAATTATCAACTTTCTAAACAGAAAAAGATTACTCATTTCAAACATTTTGCATTCTATGCCATCAGTATTTTTATGTGTATATATTAAATGTCTAAAAGACATTTAAATGTGGAAGTATTTTTCCTTCTGTTTCCTTATGCATAAATGTGCCTCGGAGGGCTGTGTGAAATACATGATGTCAATATTATTTAGTCCCCTCAGAGAACATGCTGATAAAACTTAGTTGAAATAAGTATGTTTAAACTTGGTTGATAGATTCTGTGCTTGGGCAATTCTTTAATATTTTAAAAGCCTTGGGCTAAATTTGAGTGTCCATGGAGCAACTCTAAGTGTGTGCCTAAGTAGTGAATATATTGGAAAGCATTTGGATTTTTTTCCTCCTTTTTTCTCAGTTTCCACTGATCTTCTTATCCACACAATTTTTCTCATTCTTGATTTGGATTTTTTTTCCCTTTGCCCTTCAAACCAGCACCATGTTGTGCTGAACAACTTGATTTGCCATAGCTTGACTCCAGCTTTGCTGTACTGTAGGCTTGTCACGCCTGGTTTTTGTGTGCTCCTGGCCAGCCTGGATGCGAGGTGGTCCTGCTCACTGTCCACCTTTCCTGTGACCACTGTGTGAGCTCCTGGGACAGATTTCTCTGTTTTCCCATCTGCTGGTCCTTTTCAGTCGTGGAAATTGCGTGTTTCACTGTGGCTTGATGATCACACCACATTTTGAGAGGCTTACGGGAGCGTTTTTGAAAGCACATTGATTCTGATTACCCTGTTCATTGAAGGGGGAGAGACTGAGTTGCTGAAGCTGCAGATGCTGCAGAAGAACATGATGTGAGCAGGCTGTTCACAAAGGCAGTTGGCTCTTCAAACTGGCACAGGAGACTCATGGAGTGTTTCAGAATGTCTTTCTCGGTCAAATGAGATAAAAGGATTTGTAACAAAATCGGTATTACGGGTTTAAATACTCTCAGAGCTTGGATTGCATTCTGGGAGGGTGAGAAGGATAGAAGAGACTTTGCAATTGTGACAATTTTCATGAATTGTTGCTGCTTCTCGTGGTCTTTCTTAGCCTCTGAAAAGCAGGAAAAAATTGGTATAAAACATGAGATTTTTAGGAGACTGTTTTAAAGATGGGATTGTAAACCCCTTTTCCCTGGTTTTGACTCCTTTGTCCGTTGTTAACTCTGCATTTCTCATGGTTTAACATGTCACTGATGTGTCCTGTGTTACTTCTCCTCTGGAGACTTCTGAGATGTTTGAAAGATATTGGTGTCCCAGACATCACTTCAGGTCACCCTGTGGTTTCTGCAGCAGCAGGTGGTGAGGTAGCACAGGGCACTGCCCAAGTCCAACAATTCTCAAAGCTGTTGGAACAGCTGCCGGGAATCTGCCCCAGAAAATGAAGCTGGATTCTTGTTGGGAAATACATCCAACTATGGGGCTTAAATTAAGTGACCCAACAGTGGCTGCTCTCTGGTTCCTCCCACAGACATCAGGTGAGAAGGTGGGCAAGCTGAGCCTGGTGGACTTGGCAGGTAGTGAAAGGGCAACTAAGACCGGTGCTGCAGGGGACAGGCTGAAAGAAGGAAGCAACATTAACAAGTAAGACTTTGACGTTATTTATTTTCCTTTTTTATCCTGGCTGCTAAATACAGCCTACTTGGAAAGTAGGATGAAATCAGTAGAAGTTCTTGTAGTCAGTTTTCTTCTTTCTCTCTCTCTGTTTCTCTTTTTGATGTGCAATGCTCTGATATTTGAGTGAGATCTCCAGGTGTTTAAAAAAAATACTTGTGTTCTTGCAACTGCCACAGATTTCGTTGTGAAAACCTGATTATTAAGGCTGAAAACATACTGAAAATAAAGGAGTGGAGCTTTTGTGAAGAAAAATGATCAAAACTCTACCAGGAGGTTTTTCCTGGGAGCGCATTCTTGGAGAGAAAGTCACTGTCTAAATATGCATTTGAGTTATGAATATTTACCCTTGTTAACGACTTCTTGTGTTCTCTGGGCAGATCCCTCACCACTCTCGGGCTGGTTATTTCTGCCCTGGCAGATCAGGCTGCTGGCAAGAACAAGAACAAATTTGTTCCGTATCGTGATTCTGTGCTCACTTGGTTACTTAAAGTAAGTTTTGGGGTTTTTTTTTTTTTAAGCAAAATAGAAGAAAAGGGTAGAGGAGTCTCATTTAATGAAATAAAATTCTGTTCTTTTTTGCCTCATTTTCTGGGTTTGATGTTAACCACAACTGATGAAGATCTCTAAGATCTAAATGAAAAAACCAAATTGTTAAATATGGGATTTATGTGTCAAATTTCTTTTTTTTCCTTGTACTCTCTGTAATGGTTGTCTCTTGTTAGTAGAAAGAGATAATCTGGGAGGAAAAGGGTTTTTGGCACCACCTGCCTTTTGTTGTCCTCTTTTGTAGATGCTCTGGCTACGTTTTGTTGTCTTCAATACTCTGCTTGGCTCCCTCATCCCTTCTTACGAATATTTTTAGATGTTGTTCAAATTTCATGTCCCTGTGATTTAACTGCACGGTAAAAAGAATAATATAAAGTTACTTGTAGGATATACAGAAGTATAAAGATAAAAATAGATATTTTTCTTAATATTTGAAAACAAAGTTGACTTCAATTCTAAAGTAAAATAAAATCTCTGCCTGTGTAGCCTCTTGAACAGGACAAGCCTTCATTTTTCTCAGTGCTGGCTTGTAATAAACCTTTTAGCATGACTTGTGAACCAATTTATCTCTACTCCCTGGTGCAAACATCCCAAGTACTCCACACCAAACAGTCACGAGGGCCACGTAAAAATCCCAGTGGCACAACAGAAACAGTGCCTGAGTGAAGTAAGTCCTGGTGTCACAGTGTTGCTTGTGCTGAGACTTTTTTACTGATTAACTATATTTTTAATCTCTGTGTATTTGCGGAGTTTCTGCTCTAATTCTTAATCAACAAGTGGGTTTTTGGCTCTTTGCAAAGGTGGGAACAAAACGGGCTCCGTGTGTGCTCCGGTTCCTGATGTGGCTGGAACACCCCGAGCAGGCGCAGTGGAAACTTCCCTAAGGAATCTTTGGGGTCCTTGGAATTAGTTATGCTGCTCCATTGCTAAAGAAATCCAGGGAGCAGACTGCAATTCCTGTTCAGCACCTGTCCCAGGCATTGTGGCCACGGTGCCAGTGGCTCAGAAATAGGAGCTCACTTTTGTTCTGCCTCCTTTCAAGGCAAACCTTCTTTGTGTCCAACATCCAGCCATGTTAAGTGCAAACAAAAGGGTTGGGGCTTTGGGGGATTTTTTACAAACAAGCTCGTTTAAGCTTTATTTTGAAAGGGGGGAAATTTAAACTTTTTTTTTTTTAGATTAAAGATCAAAGGAGGGATTTATTTGTAAAGAGGCCTGTTTGGAGAAGCCAAGAGGTGGTGGGCTGTCTCTCTCTCTAGCTTTCAGCTTTTAATTGTGGTACCAAAGCAGACTAAATGTGTTTTAACTGGAGGAATATCTGCCGTAAAGTGTCTCTCCACAAATCTGAGAAACCAGTAGACTTCAGGAGACCTCAAGATTAACACATTTTGCTTAATTTTGTTGAGGATCTTTAGACAGGTGAAAAATTACAGTTGCTTGAGGAGTGGCATCAGGTTATGTGTAGGAAGCAGAATAGCTTGTCAGTGCTGCCACTTTTTGATTTTAGCAAAATATTGGCACAAACATCTAGTTTTCCCATGGTAATCAGAAGCCCTGCATGACTTACTGATGGCTGCTATTAAAAATGTAATTTCTGATCTCCACATTTGAAGTTGTTTTCATAGTAATCTTGGTGCTTGGGAAGACTGGGCTGGTTTAGGCTTAGAAATAACTAAACTTATTTATTTCCATTCTGCCTCTCTATCCCGTGCAAGCCCAGCCTTGCCAGGGTCGTTTGCAGTCTTTGCTAATGAGAGGCTGATTTACTATTTGTCCACCTTTCTTGATTAGCATTAAAGAAACCAGAGAAATCAGGACAAGGGTTTTATACATAAAACTTTTATCAGACACTCTGGCATTGGTCTTGAATTGCTACAAGAGGGACTTTACCCAGCTTTATAATGGGCGTATTGTGGATGCTGCTGTATCACTGTTACGGCGTTCTCAGCTGCATGTACGGCAGAGTTGCAGTTCAAATAATGAATTAAACCTATTTTGGAGCTAATTAGTGCAGGGAAGGACATTCTCCAAGTGCAGACTGTTAAGATTGGGTTTGGAGGGGGAGTACCTGGCCAGCTCCCTGCCAAGCTTCATCTCTTTCTGCAGAACAGGGATTGCAGTTGCATGGTGTCATTCCTAATTTTTGGCCCGGAAATCCCATCAAATGAGACATGTGCTCTTATTAGTCTTCCCTAAGTTTGCAGTGGCTGCCTTGGGAAATCATTGCTGTTGTACAGAGTGGACCCTCCCAAGCCATGTATTTGTTGGAGTAAACACTGGCTGCTCCTCAAATGAGATAAAACCCCATGGTGGGATCAGTGGGAAAACTGTTCTTTGCAGTTGACTTCTTTATAAATGCTCCTCCCTGCACATGCTAACCATGCTGGTGCACCTCAGTGTGCTGAACACTATAAATATATATATATATATATATATATTTATATTTATAGGAATTTCATGGCCTTTTGCATGAGCAGAGACAGCAAAGTGCTACCAGCTCATCAGGCCGTGTGGTCAATGCTTGTGTGACCCCTGGAGCAGCCAGATGGCTGTCAAAGTGTTTTAGGCATCATGCAGCCGAAAAAGAGTCTTGGGAAAATACTTGGAGGGGTGTTTTAATGATTTCTGGGGAAAGCTGCACGTGTGCTCCGTGATTGAAATGGTTGGGCAAGCAGCTAATGCAGTCAGATTGTCCTAATGGCAATGCCTGACCTAGATTTCAAGGGTTATTGAAGATGAAAATTAATAGCATGGTTCGTCTCAGGATGGGATGTAGGGTGAAAACCAAAACAAACCTCCCAGAAAATCCAAATAAGCAAAACACCCAAACAACAACAACAACAACAACAAATCTGCTCTGAAATTTAAAAAACCAGAATATTTTATCCTTTAGACTGACCGAAATTGTAAACACGATTTTATGATCAATAAAAAGATTAAATCCTTCCTTTCTTCCTTCATTCCTTCTTTCCTTCCCCCTTCTCCCCTGACACACTGCCTGGCAGGAATGTGGTCTCACACCCTTTTTCTCCGTCATCCAAATTCCAGGAGGGTAATTCCTTATGTAACTGAGTTTAGGTTTGTGAGCTGTGTCAGTGGGGGGAGGGAATGGCCCCACTCTGAGATGTTGGTAGGACTAAAATCAGCTCCATTGTTTATGAGAAATTCTTGCAGTAATTTAAGTATTTATTGGGGATGTCTCTCTTCTGGTGTTTAAAATAAGATACTCCAAATTCACCATGATCTTCCCTGAGCTCCCTCTGCAGTGTCTGAGAAGTTTAATGCTGGAGTGCTTATATTTCTGCTTTGTAAACCCAAACAGAAAACACAGAATTAAACCTTTGAAACCCTTACTAGGCTCTGTAACGTCAAAAAAAGGGACTTTCCTCCACCCCCATTCCTGTTGAAACTAAAACTGATTCTGAAAGCCGACAATTAACATTTCCTAAACACGCTTTAAAAACAATAAACTGAAAATTGCAAGTTTTCCTAGATTTACACCCCATTTAATTTTGACCTGCCAACAGCACTTCTGCTTTTAGCTGCACCTCTCTGCTCCAAACTCAGGGTTATCATTTGCCGCCTTGAATTTGTCGGGTGGCTAAAACAAGCGAAACCCGCTGGTTTTAATTCCATAAACCTTCCCCACCGCCCTCCAGGACAGCCTCGGTGGGAACAGCAAGACTGCCATGGTAGCCACGGTGAGCCCGGCAGCCGATAACTACGACGAGACCCTCTCCACCCTGCGCTACGCCGACAGGGCCAAGAACATCGTCAACCACGCCGTGGTCAACGAGGACCCCAACGCCCGCATCATCCGCGAGCTCCGCGAGGAGGTGGAGAAGCTGCGGGAGCAGCTCACGAAAGCTGAGGTTTGGGTTTGATCCCTGTACGTTGGGAATGCTGGTGGTGGGCACGGACCCGCCTGGGTCTCGGGGAGTGGGCGTCAGTCTTGAGACGTGGGTGTTAAATCACAGAGTGCACTGATTTGAAAGGGACACACACGAGGGTCATCCAGTCCAGCTCCTGGTCTTGCACAGGACTGTCCCCAAGGGTCACACCTTGTGCCCCAGAGGATCATCCGAGGGCTCCTGGAGCTCTGGCAGCCTTGGTGTTGTGCCCACTGCCCTGGGGAGCCTGTTCAGTGCCCACCACCCTCTGGGGGTAGAACCTCTTTCTAATATCCAACCTAAGCCTACCCTGACACAATTCCAGGCCATTCCATGGTCCTGTCCCTGGTCCCCACAGAGCAGAGATCAGTGCCTGCCCCTCCTGGGGAAGTTGGACCTGCAGTGAGGTCTCCCCTCAGTCTCCTCCTCTCCAGCTGAACACACCAAGTGCCCTCAGTGTCCTCACACGCTTCCCCTCAAGCCCCTTCCCCATCCTCATTACCGTCCTTTGGACACTCTCTAAGACCTTAATAAGTGAGATCTCAGGTTCAGTGTGAGCACCTTCTTGAGCATTCTGGTTTCCCTGTGTGTTGCAGAGGCCGTGGGGGCAGGAATAGGGGTGGACCCTTCATGCTGGGTGCTTTCTAGGCAGAGCTTTGCCTTTGAGAATTCAGTGCAGCCACATCCCGCGAGATGTGAAATTCACTTAAATAGCATTTTCTTGCTCGTTTACAAGCTGTAACTGTTCTCAGTTGAATCTCTTACAGGCACTAGACAATATTTTGATTATCTACATTGCTTCCTCAGTGAAGTTTTGGGAGGAGCATGGTCTAAGTGTTAGATGAAGGCCAAGAATTGGCGTCATTCTGAGTTCTGTTCTCAAATGGGGCAAAGCAATGGTGATACAATCCCGCAGTTTTGCAGTTCAGAAAATTTAGGATTACAGGATTTACCTCAGGAAGTATGCAGGGAATGCTGGCTGTGCTGCTACAAATGACTACTGAATTTTGGACTGTTCTCACTTGTTCTGCCTAATATGCTGAGCATCCAGTATGTGTATATCACTTCCTTTGAGGTCTTTCAAGTTAAATATTCTTCTAAAATACCAACCACGGACTTCACAGTACTCTGAGAGTTGCAAGTAATGTCCATTTGTTTCAATTTTTTAGCGTTAATGCCAAAATAATGGCAGCTTTCCAAACTAATGAAGTAATGTTTCCTAAAGATGAAGTAATAAATATTTCCTTTCCCAAGTATTAAAATCCCACCCCAGTTGTCATCTCAGTAGCATTGACAAAGAGCAGGGAAAAACCAGAGCAATTTGTTGTTTGGAGGCTGCACAGTAAAGGTCAAACCCCACATTCACAGCCCTGTGCTCCTTTCAGTTCATTACATTTGTTGCCCATCTAATTGTTCTTACAGAAATGTGCATAAATAACTTCCTCAAGTGAACAAAAACATTGACTCGTTGTGACAGGTTACGTTTTCAAAGCTCATTTCCAAATACAAGAGGTTGCCAAGTTGGGTTGGGTTTTTTTTTTTTTACCTTTTGGCATCCATAGCCTTTTCCCTCCTGAACAGCCAAGGCAGAACAGAACTTGCCAGTTGACTTTTCCCCCCTCTTTGAAGAATATGGCATTATCCCCTCTTCTCCTTTTCTTTTTTAATCTGCACATTTTGATCTTTTCTTATAGAAATTAATATCCCAAGTTTTAATTTGTATGTGCCAACACCACCAGCTTGTCCTTCCTAAGCTGGGAATTCACCTGTTTTCAGAGGAGAACCAC
This sequence comes from Acropternis orthonyx, assembly GCA_035583155.1. Classification (NCBI taxonomy): domain Eukaryota; kingdom Metazoa; phylum Chordata; class Aves; order Passeriformes; family Rhinocryptidae; genus Acropternis; species Acropternis orthonyx. The sequence continues at coordinate 114,742,796 of JAWWEU010000111.1, forward strand.
AGGGCTGGGGCAGCCACAGCTTCTCTGGGAATTCCATCCCAGCCCCTCCCCACCCTGCCAGCCAGGAATTCCTTCCCAATATCCCACCTATCCCTGCCCCCTTGCAGTGGGAACCCATTCCCTGTGTCCTCCATCCCTTGTCCCAAGTCCCTCTCCCCTTTACCCCATGTTTAGGCATTTGAAGCAGAAAAAGCCCACACAGGACACATGAGCTGACAGATCCTGGACTGTTGTGTCTCGAGGCAGAGGAAACTCCTGTCTCAAAACAGGATTTTCCAATCCTGGCACTTGCTCCTTTTCTTGAACAAACTGCAGTGTAATGAGGCCACACTTTGATCTGGAGTTTTGGTTTTTGTGGTAATGGAATGTCTGATGGGGAATGATGCTTACATTATATAATTGGCATTACATGAACACCCACTGGCCAAAAGCGTTTTCATCATTAGCAGTCATGAAATAATGACATGAGGAAATCCACAGGCTGTTTGATCAAGGGAGTAGAAGAGGAAATGCCATTACCGAGAATGAAGGAAATAAATACATGTAGTACAAAAATCATAGAGTGGTTTGAATTGGAAGGGACTTTTTAAACTCTTCTGGTCCCACCCCCTGCCATGGGCAGGGACACCTTCCACCATCCGAGGTTGCTCCAAGCCCCGTCCAACCTGGCTTTGGATACTTCCAGGGTTGGGGCAATGTTTTTGGAGTGTCTGATGGGTGGCAGGGGGGTATCCTCTTAAGTTAGTCCTTGGATGGAACATGGGCCTTTGAATATTCCACAAAATAACATTAGGGCTGTGGTGTATTAGCAAGCAAATTGAATTTCGGTGCCTGGAAGCACATTGTAAGCTTGTTTTGATATTCCCCCTGGAAACTGCATTCGTAAATGCAGAGGTGGGCAACTAGAGCACCTCAGGTACCTGGACATTTGCTATCAAAAGGAAAAAATCACACTGATCAGGCCATATGAAAGTGTACAATAAAAATATCTCTGTGGCATGGCAGTTCACGGAGATGGGAAGTGTCGCTTTGGGGGTATGAGAGGATGTGCCAAGCCAGATCAGCAGGAACTGGAGAAACCAGATCGGTTTTGATGTGAGTCGTTTGGGATACTGGCATTGGTATAGAAAAAGAGATTAGTTTGTGTTTGAGTATCTGTGCAAATCTGCCAGTAGCGTGTAATTGGCTTGGGTTGAAGTCTATAAACTCCACATTAACATCTGGACTTGAAACTAATTAAAGTAACTTTCTGATGGATTCTGCTTTCTGTGCAATATGTATTTAAAAAAACCCTTTACTTACCAGTAAGTCTGCCCTGAAAAATGAGTCATGTTGCCTTTTTTCCCCCCCATCTGTGTGACAGTGATGTGAAAAAACACAAAGCACAACAAGCTTTCCTGTTTCATTGGCTTTTATTCCTGCAGGCTATGAAATCACCAGAACTAAAAGAACGATTGGAGGAGTCAGAAAAGTTGATTCAGGAAATGACTGTGACCTGGGAAGAAAAATTACGAAAAACTGAGGAGATAGCTCAGGTTTGCTGCTTTCTTTCCTCCCCCCTGCCCCCATTTTTCATGAAAAATAGGTTTGTTTTCTTTGTCTGTCAGTTCATAGAGGTCGTCTGAGTCTCTCCCCACATTTATGGGTAAGTAGGTCAAGCTCGCTGCCCTTTTGAAAAGCTTCACTTAATTTCTGTGATAGATGGGTGCCTCCCACATTACTCTTCCAGTGACAATAATAAATTGTCACTGTATGCAAATGGGGAAGTTATTAAAAAAAATAATAATCCACAGATGAGAGGATTACAGGGATTCTGTATTCTTCAGGCACTAAAATTGTTTGTGATGAGGGCTGGGAGCATTGAGAGCGTTCAGTGCAGGGTTATGGGCCGACAGGCTCAATGCACAATGCAAAGGGCATCCAGAATATTAAAAACTAGAACTGTCCAGGATCTCTGTGTGTTTTAATACCTCTGAAATTGGTATTTAGGACCTCAGACCATAACTGAAGGTGATGATGGAGAAAAATGACACAGGTCACCACAATTGTTCCATGACAGTTCTCATTCTTCCCACACAAATGCTGATGTTTGCATTTGCAGAGGGAGCTCTGGAGGGGGAGGACTGTTGGAAGGTGATGAATAGGGTGTAATAAATAAGGAGAGAATGGAGCCTCTGGTACAAAGCCCTCTTGTAGATGCCACAATCAGAATAGACTGTGTTGACTTTGGTTTTATAGAGGCATTGTAAGAAGTGCTGCCTGTGACTCCGAGGGTTTTCTGGCTTTCAGTGCAGATTTTCCTCCCTGTGTCAAAAAAATAAAATAAAAAATAATAATAAATTCTGCTCTCATCCTACACAACAGTTTTTAGAAACACTGAGTGTGTGAAGAGATAGAAAAACTGGAGCAATGGGCTCAGGTCTACAGGCTACATCTGCCTTGGTGTTTGTGTGGTGCTCTGTGCTTTAGCTTTGCTCCTTTCTGTCTCCGAATTCCCAGCCTGGTAGGATGTTTTGGATCTGGGAGTTTCATGAGCCTTGAAAAAGTGTTGGGTTTTTCTGTTTCTTCTGGCATCTTCAACCAGGTGCCCACCTGACTACTGCTCTGTCACTGCCCTCCTCACCTGGACAGGGGAGAGAAAATGTAGTAGAAGGCTCATGGGTTGAGATAAGGACAGGGAGAGATCACTCACCAGTTACTGTCATGGGCAAAACTGGTTGACTTGGGAGAATTAGTTTAATTTATTGCCAATCAGAGCAGGGTAATGAGAAATAAAAATAAAACTTAAAACACCTTCCCCCCACCTCTCCCTTCTTGACAGGCTTAACTTCACTTCTGATTTTCTCTGCCTCCTCCCCTGAGTGTGGTCAGTTCATCATGTGTTGTCTCTGCTGCTCCTTCCTCCTCAGGGGAAGGACTCCTCACACTCTCCCCTGCTCCAGCATGGTCCATTCCATGGGAGAGAGTTCTCCATGAACTTCTCCAGAGTGGGTCCTTCCCACAGGCTGCAGTGCTTCCTGAACTGCTCCAGCCTGGGACCCTTTCCACGAGGTGCAGTCCCTCTGGAACAATCTGTTCCAGTGTGGGACCCCTTTCCATGGGATCAGTCCTTCAGGAACAGCCAGTTCCAGTGTGGGATCCTTTTCCATGGGGCAGTCCTTCAGAACAGGCTGTTCCAGTGTGGGGTCCCTTTCCACAGGGTTGGTCCTTCAGGAACAGGGTGTTCCAGTGTGGGCATCCTGTGGATTCAGTCCTTCAGGAACAGGCTGTTCCAGTGTGGGTCCCCAAGCCCTGCCAGGTCCCTGCTCCAGTGTGGGCTCCTCTCTCCATGGGGACACAGATCCTGCCAGGTCCCTCCTCCAGTGTGGGTTCCTCTCTCCATGGGGACACAGGTCCTGCCAGGTCCCTGCTCCAGTGT